>WBMZ01009665.1:0-26223 GCA_013400975.1 Atrichornis clamosus | reverse complement strand
CTTCTTCCCTCCCTCCCTCTCTTCCTCCCTTCCTCTCTTTCTTCCTTCCTTCCTCTCTTCCTTCCTTCCTTCCTCTCTTCCTCTCTTCCTTCCTCTCTTCCTGTCCTCTCTCTCCCTCTTTAATTCATCTCTTCTTTTATCTCTTCCTTTTCATCTTACCTTTTTTTCCAAAATCCTCTGCCATGTGCTTATATAGTAGGTCAGGAACTAACATACCAATTTCCATACCACGTGTAATTTACTAACAAAACTTTGTGATTGTTTACTCCCTTCTCCTTAAGGGTGGGATGTCACACTGAGAGATTACTCTGAGCAGCAGTTAATTAGGCAGTGAAATGTATTTGTGCTGGTTTCAGCACTCACACATACATAGTTGTGTTCATGATTATTTGAACTTGTATAAATTATACTGCAGTTTCCATGCTTGCAAAGCAAAATGACAAATCTTTTAAGTGAAAGCCCCCTATATAGAAGTGGGACAGAATAGGTGCTAAGCATATGTGCCTCCTCTGTAAATGCTGTCTGACATATTGATTTCACAAGACACATGTACGTAAATATGCTTACTAAGTTTATGCAATATGACTGTGAACCTCATGTCTTCCTTGTTAAAAATACAGCTATTAACGCTGCTTATGAAAAATGTAGCAAGGACAGAATAATAAAAATGTTATCAAAGCTGCTGGGAAACACTTGTGCAAGGCAAAGGTACAGATAACAAATGCTGTCAGTGTTGGCAGATGGAGCTTTATTATATGCAGCAATAGGTTTGTCTTGCCTGTTTCATGTGGCATTTCAATAATTTGCTGCTAGGAGAAGGCTTTATTATGCATCTCTTCTCCCACACATGTTCATAGTACCCAGAGCAGCAAGTATTCAGTCTACTGACTCTCTCTTGTTTCAGCTGGTATTTTGGAACATGGGTTTTTAGACATCCCCAAGTGTAAAGGAGGGGAACAAGAAAAGGTGGTATTTCCATACCTATCCTTTTTCCTTTCTTGATCACAGCACTTTGCAGAACCATTAATATGAATATAAAAAAGTGCTTTCAACCTGAGAGATTTGCTATTGTTACAACTCAGCTCATAGTTTAGAGTTGCACAGCCAAAGACGCTTTCAACAATTGTGATGCAAATATTCCAGATATGCAGCAAAAAGGAAGAAATAGCACAGAATAATAAAGCACTGATACTGAAGAGATCTTTATATTAATTTAATTATCATTTCTCCTGCTAGTGTAATAAAATCCTAGTAGCTATTCTATGAATGCTGTATGTATAGCTGAAAAAGAAAAGTCCTTGTTCATTTTTTAATATAGTTCAACTAGGTATGGGTAAAATGTGAAATAACAGAGACCTAGAATAAACAGCACCATACAACTGAGGTAGAGTACAGTGATATTGACTCATATCTTTTTCTCTTCACAAAATTGTTATTATAGTGAACCTCATCATTTGCTAAGTGCTGCCTTTTAAAAGGGACTCATTCATCTTTCTGAAGCTTTTTGGTTTTACAGAGCAAAGTGTCTCATAACCCACATGCTAATTATGTTCTTAGGTGTTTACTTGATATCTATTTATAAGTGTAATGTAAAAAACCCACTTAAAGCAGGAAGATAATTATATAGAGAGTCCATAAATTTGCTTTTAAGTGTTAACTCCACGTGCCAACTTATTTTATAACAAAAAGTGATACACCTGCATGTGCAATGAGTTTAATGCTGAATAACTCTTTTACATCAAAGGTCAGCCGATATCTTCCCTATTATAAACCCATGGAACTCAACAGAAAATCTATAAAAACTAGGGCCGATAAATCTTATGTACATCAGTTGAAAGGTGCAGGCCGTCATGACATCAATGCAGTGAAAAGGTAATCAAGAACCAAGCCTTGTCTTGTTCTTTGTTAGGGCTATATTACAGATGCTGTATTTCCAAACTACTTTACCTGTATTTCAGCTCCTAACATAAACACTTCTCTAGGGTCAAGTTGTTCCTGTTTTTTGCTTGCTTATCTCTAATAACCTTAGCAATAGAATTTGCCTGACAAATTTGGTGGTCTTCTATGATGGGATTACAGAGTTGGTGGGTAAGGGAAGAGCAACTGATTTCATCCCAGGGTTTGTGCATAGCATTTGACATGTCCTGTGTGGCATTCTTGTCTTTTACTGCCAAAGACATGGGTTTGGTGGATGGACAACTAAGTGGATAAGGAATTGGCTGGATAGTTGCACTCAACAACTCAATGTCCAAGCGGAGATCAGTGACAAGTGACATTCCTCAGGACCAGTATTGGAACCAATGCTGTTTAATCTCTTTGCTGGCAATATGGACAGTGGGACCGAATGTGCACTCAGCAAGTTTGAAACAACACCGAGCTCTGTGGTGCAGTTGACACACTGGAGGGAAGGGATGTCATCCAGAGGGACACTGACAGGCTGGAAAAGTGGGCCCATGGAAACCTCATGAAGTTTAACGAGGCCAAACTCAAGGCCCTGCGTGTGGGTCAGCGCAGTCCCAAACACTAGTGCAAGCTGGGTAGTGAATGGATTGAGAGTAGGCCTGAGGAGAATGGATTGAGGGTGTTGGCTGAGGAAAAGCTCAATAAAACCCAGCAATGCGCCCTCACAGCCCAGAAAGACAGCTATATCCTGGACTGCATCAAAGGCAGCATGAGCAGCAGATCAAGGGAGGTGATTCTTTCCCTCTATTCTGCCCTTCTTAGACCTGACCTAGAATGCTGCAACCAGGTCTGCAGACCTCACTACAAGAAAGACATGGACCCATTGGAACATGTCCATGGGAAGGCCACAAAGATGATCAGGGGGCTGGAGCATCTCTAATATGAAGACAGAGAGAGAGAGTAGAAATTGTTCAGTCTGGGTAAGAGAAGGTTCCTGTGAGAACTTATAGCACTCTCCAGCACCTAAAGCAGTTTAAAAGAGAGTTGGACAGGGACTTTTTACAAGTGTGTGTAGTAATAGGACAAGGGGCTTTAAACTGAAAGAGGTTAGCTTTAGGTTTGATATTAGGAAGGCATTATTGATGGCAGGCAGGGGATTAGAATTTGGCAATATTTTATGTTCCAACACAAATTATTCTGTGATTGTATTATTCTATGAACGCTTGAATTCTGCTTTCTGAAGAGTAAAAACTTGATCAAAGCTATTCCAAATGAGGAATGGGAGGAAAAGGGAAGAGGTAGAATTAGAAATGGAAAAGCATCTCAGCAAAAACCCTGGAGAGTTGGATTTACAAGTGCTGCTGATTACAGGGGAATGAGACTGTCAGAGGCAGCAATACCTGCTGCCACTGGGAGCCATAGTCCCTACATCTGTGCCTTGCTGGAACAGCACCATTATGTCTATTTTTTTTTTTTTTTTCAGATATAGAGCATACAAAAAACCCCAAATGCAATATAGAAGAGGCTGTTCTGACTCCAGTCTGGTGAGACCCCATCTGAAAACACTGAATCCAGTTCTGAGGTCACCAGCACAGGACAGACATCAACCTGTTGGAACAAACCCAACCACCAAGATATTTAAAGGGCTGGAGCACCTCTTCTGTGAGGAAAGGTTAAGAGAATTGGGTTTGTTCAGCCTGGAAAAGAGAAGACTTCAGGGTGACCTAATTGCAGCCTTCCAGTAGCTGAAGGGTGCCTGCAAGAAAGATGAAGAGAGAATTTTTACATGAGCGTATAGTAACAGGACAAGGGGGAATGGCTTCAAACAGAGTCAGTTTAGATTAGATGTTAGGAAAAAAATCTTTATTGTGAGGGTGGTGAGGCACTGGAACAGGTTGCCTGGAGAAGTTGTAGATGTCCCATCTCTGAAAGTGTTCAAGATGACAGCAACCTGATATAGTGGAAGGGGTCCCTGTACATGGCAGAGGGATTGGAACTAGATGATAATTAAGGTCCTTCTAGCCCAAATCGTTCTATGTTTCTATGACACCTGTTGTACCCTGTGTTTATAACTATTTACAATGATGATGTTTATATCTAGACTAGTATAAAAACATTTCTCTCACACTGGGATAACCAGTTGGAAGAGTAATAAAAATATTTTAAATCTCTTTCAGTGGAGAAACTTGAATTTGACATCTACATCAACAGAGAGCAGAGAGACGGGAAAAAGTGTATACATATGGGGGGTTTTTTTGTCATGTGTAACATTACATCCCAAGTTACTGAACATGGCATTCTCTGGCAGCCTTGGGATGGAAAAGGTATATCTTGCTGAGTCTCAAACTCAGTGCCTGTGTGCAGGTTAGGTAATTCACAGGATTTTTTTTTTTTATTAATTTCATCAACAACAGAAAACCTGAAAACAGGCTTATGAAATTAATCTATTATTGGTGCATCACACTGCACAAGTGTAGTTTGTACAGAGCAGTTGACAGCCAAATTTTTGCCTGTGCTTGAGGACTCTGTGTGCGCTTTTTAAGTTCTTAAGACATATATTAAATCATTAAGTACTTTTAGGAATAATAATTAATAGTTTACACTAAATAGTTTACAACCCTGTGCATAATTTAATGCATCAGATTTTACATATATATATAATGCATTAGTTTCTTTGTCACAAATAGTGTGGACAGCAGTACTAGGGAACTGATTTTTCCTCTGTACTTGGCACTAGTGAGTCCACATCTTGAGTACTGATGCCAAGGGGTTTTTTGTTTTCTAGTTTTATATGTTAGAATTCCTGTAACTTTCCACTGTAACCATAGTCAGTAATACCCTGTATCCCAGACAAAATAGAACCATTTTATCGCCTTAGCATTCCAGAGTTGAGAACATGTTATCGCCCTGTGACGAAAGTTTAGAGAGAAGAGAGAACTCCAATAGAAAGCTGCCACAAGGAGATGTCCCATCAGTTTTGTCCCTTAATTGGAGAATCTTTGTAAATTATGTTAATTTGCTGAACCCTAATATATAGAGTGTGTTGTGCAGACCCTTACCCTTTTTTCTTACCCTTACACACTTACCAATCATTTGTATGCTCGACCTTTTGTATCAGGGTAGGGGAAAGGGCTCTTCTCCCTGCCCCCTCATTGTGGCTGTTTGGAGAATCTCCGAAATAAAGGTTTTTTGCTTTTTCCCCACCCTCTTAACTTTGCCTCAGCTTCTGCTTTTAACCTGAGAGGCAACATACTGTGTCCAGTTCTGGGACCTTCAACCCAGGAGGGACATTAAGGTGATAGAGCATGTCCAGAGAAGGGCAATGAAGCTGGTAAGGCTTGGGAGTGCATGTTCCATGAGGAGTGGCTGAGGGAGCTGGGGTTGTTTAGCTGGGGAGAAGAGAAGGCTCTGGGGTGACCTTATCACTCACAACTATGGAAAGGAGGGTGTAACCAGGTGGGGGTTGGCCTCTCCTCCCAGGCAACCAGCGATAGGATGAGAGAGCACAGTATTAAGGTGCACCAGGAGAGGTTCAGGCTGGACATTGGGAAGAATTTCTTCACAGAAAGAGTGATTGGGCATCGGAACGGGCTGCCCAGGGAGGTGGTGGAGTAATCATGTCTGGAAGTGTTTAAGGAAAAACTGGATATGACACAACTATGGTCTAGTTGACAAGGTGGTGTTCAGTCCAAGCTTGGACTCAATGACCTCAGACGCCTTTTCCAACCTAATTTATTCTGTGATTCTGTGATAGACATAACCCTAGCTAAGCATAAATCTAAGATATTAATTATTATCAAATTTTGCATATTTCAGAGGAGCCTACCTTGAAAGTATTTATAAATAATAATAATTTTAGCAGCAGTATGTCCTATCAGCTCTATAACTGTTCAAAATTTTTTATATGGAGATGTCAGCAAATTTGTTTTCTAGATTTTTACTTTTAGCTTTTCAACTTGTCATCACTAAAATATTTCACCAAGTTGGTTTTGAGAGATTAAGGATCCCAGGCATCCTCAAGGTCTGTTTTCCAGCTACTGTAAACAAGATGTACCAAACATAAATCTATTAAATTAATCTTAAAACCATTTTCATACCCCCCAGTCATCTTAAGTGTTTCTCTTTGTATCTCTTCTGCTTTAATTTAATCTTTCTTGAACATATGCAACTGATATTAAACAGCCAATTTCAAATGAGATCTAATGTCTTTCATGTACAATGGCACTCATACTTTTCTACCTCTGCAGGAAAAACTTCTTTTGATACATCACTTGCCTTTTTTAGAGTTATAAAACATATTGTCATTCACAGTGGACTGTTGCCCAGCAAGGTGACTCTCCATTCCAAATTGATCTGGCACAGTTTACAGGGAAGTATTTGGGGTTTGATTCCCAAGAGTATGAACTTGCATTTTGTAAAACTGAATTTTATACCACTTCTATTTCTCCAAGTCCAATCCTAAACATAATTAATCTCTTTCTTTGTAGTATTCAGAGCCATCTCTCCTTAGTGCTTGTAAATTTCATTAATACCATCGTAATATTTTGGAATAAGAAGTTGGTCAAAATTTTGACTTAAGATACCGATCCCAAACCCAGTCTTTAGGTTATCCAAATAGCATCGTTCACTGCTAATTATTCAATTTTTAAAGTTCTCCATTGCCAATATCCCCTTCATACAATCTTGTCATTTCACCTAACTCCATCTTCCCCAGCTTAATATATACATCTCTTTCATTGGTATATCAAATGCTTGACTGGAGTTCACAGAGATGAGATTTGTGAATGTCCTCTGTTTAGAAAACTGTCAGTTAAAAAAAGAGCCATTAGGTTAGTTTCAATATTTGCTGAACTGCTATTATATTAATTAATTTAGTTTAATTTAATGATTATATGATTATATGCCATTTTTCTTTACAGAAAATTACAGATATTCCCACATTACTGATATGCAGGAATGATGATACCTCAACCCCTTCTTATATGTAGACATCACTTTGCTATATTTCAGTCTGATTGCATGCTTCTTCGCCAAAACAATTATCAAAAATACTCATTACAGGATCCACAATTTAAAAATAGCTTTTTTTTTTTTTTAGAATTCTAGCTTGAAAAGAGAATTCTAGAATTATAGATAGAGAAATAGAATTCTATCCAGTCTCCTCAGTCCTCAGAGGGTCATTTTTTCCCTCAGTTACAATTTTTCCCAGTTTTATATCCTTGTTATTTTCAGTCTTGTTTTTGTCTTACAGTGTACGTCTGAAATAAACAACTTGCCTAATTGAAGGACTGTGTTAAGATTACCCTTAATCTTATTCTTTCCTCAAAGCAACTGTTTTTTTCCTTCTTTGTTCTGTTTTTGTACACCTCTAACTGAAAAATCTCCCATGATGTTTTTAAAAGTCCTCTGCTAGTATAGCTCAACTAAACTTTGGGAATTCTCTGTTCAACTCACCATTTACTGACTTTTAACGCATGATTTTCTTTGTAATCAGCAAAGACTTCCACAGTTCTTGAAATCAGCTGCTATCACCACTTTCCCATTTCTTAAATGTCAATAAGGATTATATACATTGGTTTTTTTATACAAATCGTATTAAAACTATATACATTAAATATTATATACGTTAGTGGGAAAAAAAATCAAACACATTTTAGTCCACTGTAGTGGTCTACCTGAACATTTTTGGCATCTAGGCAGTTTAGGCGTTTTATCCCAATGAATTATCACTATTGGTATAAAGAATCCCAAGTATTTACTTAGGTACACTGATTTTCAAACCATCACTTATGCCTCTGACATAAAAAATAAAATAGTTTAAGAGATTGTTTTTGCTAGGCAAAGTTTGTTTTCTGTTGGCAAACATTTTCTCTATATGTTTGCTTTAGAAGAAATGCCCATAGACATTTCCTTACATTATTTCATTCCGTAAGAGTGAGCTGTCCTTCTGTTCTTTTTTACAACACACACATAGAATTTAGATTTATTTTGGAGGAGGAAAAAACATGTGGAATTTCACTTGCAGGTGAAGAAAATGGCTCTGTTCAGGGCTGCCTGTGAGTCTCTGCTTTTGGCTGCAGTTTATGAAGATGTGGTCAGGAAATCAGCAGCTAGCTGGATAAATAAAATACCAATTGCACATTGGAAACAATTTCTAACACAAATGGGAAAGTAATGAAAGATAGTGGGATCAAATTTTCTTCTATCAGCATGCAACAGTTAATTTGTGTCTTTCAGCCCTGCAGTAACATTGCTGAGTAACAGATTAAATTACTAGACTACTAGGTGTACCTAGAAGAAATTAGCTACAAAGCTCCCAGAATAATGGAACAGTATTTAGTGTCTGAGAAGTAACTCTCATTACCCAACTCTATATCCTGTCATATTTACAGCAAGGCTTTGCTTGTTTTTAAATTTACTACAGATATTTTTTTGTAATGTGTCACACCTCTTAGCTCCAGTTTCTAATTTTGCATCTAATTTTTCTCAATATAAATGTTAATTTTAAGGTTATCATTATCGTCATTTACATCATGTTGCTAATGTGGAGTTATGGTTAGGAAGAAGCCCACTAGTAATAAGTGAGGAAACTGAGCCTGGAAGCCACTCAAATCATAAACATCAGCTTCTGATAAAGAAAGGTCTAATTAAAGCTGATGGCTCATCAAGGGTGATATATTTGCTTTCCTTTTTTTTCATTTTGAAAAGGATAAGAAAGCTGTTGTCTGGCATATGTCCAACACAAACACAGTTCATTTGCAACAGTCCTTAAAAGTGTAAGTCAGGGCTTAGTCTGAGATGAAAAAAAAAGAAAGAGCAAGAAAGTGAAAATATCAAAGTGGCTTCATGAAAATCTAACTCCCAAATAAACAAAACAATGAGGTATGAGATAAAATCTATTAACTATAATTAAACATGTAACACTCTCTTCCTCTGCCTTACTATAAAATTAAAGGCAATTAAAGGAAAGAAGAACTCAGGTCTGTTTTAGTGTCTGCTGGGCTCAATTCAGAAGCTATCTGGCTCAGCTCACCCTCTACTTTGCTGCTCGCAACTGCTTTCCACATGGACATTATTATTCATCTTGGATCTGCATGTTAGAAAGCAGTCTGGGTTTATTCCTTGTCACTCATTAATAACAGGGATCTGGAGTCTGGCGGACTGTTTTGAGAAAGTTAATTTCTTGCCTGCGTATCCTGTAAGCATATGCAGCAAACCTCCCAGCCAGCAGCACTGCAATCTCTTCCAAGGCAATTGTGCTCAGGTAATGGGTAGTTAGGGAGATAATGCCAGTTTTGTAACTCTATTTCAAAGGATCCTGAGGCATTTAAGAAAGTTTATGCAGTATAGCTCTTACTCAACTGCATCACAACCAGTCACAAGAGGAAGTTTAGAACGACTTGGCTCTATATGTTATTTTACAATCCTTCTCTGAATAGTAACATGATTCTAAGTCAAGAAAACTGCAGAATAAATTGTAGGATACTCTTATCAGTCCAAACTAAACCCCTTGGAATTATATTGAATTTTTATTTTTCATGTTGCAGTTTTCTTTCTCTAAATGATGAATTAATATTAATAATAGGAATAGTATGACTGTTATTACTAATTAAACCCTGAGTCTTATGTCCAAGTTTTGACCAAGATAAGATTCTTCTAAGAGAAGTACAAGAACTATCACTATAAGTAAGCCTGGGATGATCTGGTCCCTGAATGAGACCTCTAACCTTAAGACCTGAAACAATTAAAAAAATTTTTTTTTTATGTTCTTTGTCACTTTTCTCCTGGATAAGAGGACTGAATAAATGTGGTATGTGCGTGGATGTACATATTCCACTCCTGACAGTTGTGTGCTGTCTCCCTTCTCTGTCATCATGCTGAGGAGGAAGTAGAAACTTGGTGATTATACTGTGTAAATACAATCCGGATGGTATTTTCTAGGGGAGTAACAAAACTTTTGCAAGAATTTTAATGTAAAGGAGCCTACTTTATATGTCACTTAAACAGATAGCCTAAATCCTACAGAGAGCACAAAATGAATGCAAAATTTTCTTTAGCTACTGTGTAGAAACATTTATTTTCAGGAATCAGGACAAAAGAATTAAGACCTTTAGAGTGCTGATGTGCCCTTGTGAAAGATCTCAGATACTGGCACAGTCATGAGTAGCATGACATGCTGAATTCATGAAAGCTTAAACAGTTTTCTTTGAAGAAATACAGACATTACCTTAAAGGACAGAAAACAAGTTACTGCATCTATAAAATGTACTTTGATAGAAAAACAGAATTAATTCAGGTATTCTGAGTTTATTATTTATCCATTCCCCAACTGACTCCTTGCTGAGTGCTCTCCTAGAGACCTCTATGTCATCAACATCTCTTTTCATCAGTGTGGGAGGGAGCACAGTGAGTGCAAAATGTGCTACACCTGCTGTGTACACACAGGAGAACTCTGATGAGCATCAGACTTCCTCTGGTGCTGGAAGAAAACAACTCCTCCTCACATGAAATCCAGGCGGTACTAACTTACCCTGCTTGCTTACTGTCTTGCACAGCACAGGGCCACAGCACAAAGGCAGGTACTGTGGAGGCTGTAAGACAAGTAGGCAAATAAGTGGTATTTTTAAACTATGATTAGTATTGTTGATATGTTTGTGTTCACCTAGGTTTTATAGAAGAGAATAAGCTAAGAAAATATGAAGAGGCTGGAACACCAAAGTGTTCAGCCTTGGTTGAGGTCCAATTAAACATTAAAGTTGCGTTGAAATGGAAAATAGGATTTTTCATTTTAAAATGTGAAAATGTGAAAAAAATTTGCTGTGATGACTTAGATGATTGGATCAAAAGATATAAAAACTTAAACTTCATTACCAAAATTGAGGTTTAGTAATATGATTTAGTCATTAATATAATTATTTTTTAAAATATCAGTTTAAAGAGAGAATTGAAATAGTCTCCTCAAATGTTTCAAACATATATTAAAAATTGACACTTAAAAAAATATAATTTGTCCATGCTCCCTGAAAAAAGGTGTTTTCCAGAAATCAAGGGAAAAACATTGAATCAAAAAATTTTTCCAGAGAGCCTAGTTGTATGAAAAAGTGGGGACAAAAAAAATCTCTGTTAGGTTTCACTGTATCAGGTTATATATTACGGTTTATTGTACTGCCTTTTATTTATTTCTGGTGCTAGCAAAACATGATCAGTATACTTGATATTTTATTGCTTCAGGTTTTCTATGGCCCTATATATTTCCAAGTTCATTCTTCCCCAAGACATGCTACAGGAGGTTCTTGGGACCACACACAGATGCAGGCACACCCACCCCTATATATTGATACAGATACTTGCAGACAAGTGCTGTTCCTTAGGGTTTGGTATTGGGACCAACACTGTTTAACCTCTTGGTTGGTGACATGGACAGGGGGACTGAGTACACCCTCAGAAAGTTTGCCAATAGCACCAAGTTTTGTGGTGCAGTCGACACCCTGGAGGTAAAGGATGCCATCCAGAGGGACTTTGACAGGCTTGAATTTATAGCAGATTCCAGTACCTTAAGGCGGCCAAAAAGAAAGCTGGAAAGGGATTTTTTTACAACATCATCTTGAACAAGGGGTAATGGATTTAAACTGAAAGAGAATAGATTTAGAGTAGATATTAGTAAGAAATTCTTTACCTTGAAGTTGTTGGGGCACTGCAACAGGATGTCCAGGGAAGCTGTGGATGCCCCATACCTGAAAGTTTCAAGGCCAGGTTGGGTGGGGCTTTGAGCAACCTGCTCTAGTAGAAGGTATCCCTGTTCATGGCAGAGGAGTTGGAACTAAATCATCTGTAAGGTCCCTACCAACCCAAACCATTCTGTGATTCTGTGGTATAGATGTATAACAGTTCCTGTTTTATTCTTTGCTCTTTAGGTCTCTTGTATTTTAGAAGTATCAGTGAAAGAAGAAGTCAGTGAGCAATATTCAGTGAAATAATGTGAATAATGATCACATAATAATGTGAATAATTCAGTGAAAAGAGTGAAAAATAATATATTTATTTAGAAATACTAATATATTAAGTTCTATAGTATTAGGTGCTATAAACTTACTAGGTTCACACACATTTTATTGTAAAAAAGCAGATCCAGGTCTCTACAAACCATCCACATGATGTTGTCTAATTGTAGGACTTTCCTTCAAAAATTCACCTATTTTCATATACTAGACATGGTTGCCAATATCTAAAGTATCTACATGTGGTCTGTAGTTGCACTTACTTATGATGCATCTACAGAAAGACTAAATTTAAGATAGATTCTGCAGTCATGTTTGAAACTCATAAGGTTGACAACTGTCATTCTTTCTAAAAATATCCTACATAGTGCAAAAAAATAAAAATACAGTTGCAGTGTCCGTAGAAAAATAAATGATTGCTCTGTCCTGTGCAGACCCTCTCCTTAGAAAAGATCTAAATTAAGCCATAGTCAATATTCTCTATTCTCTATTCTTTTGTGGTCTTCCTGGGTAGTTCTTCTGTGTATAGTTATCTTCCAAACTTGTCTCGCTCTGCCACTCAGCACTTATAAAAAAACCAAGTTTCTGCAGCAGAGATAATATCATTTAGAACTGACTTTCTATTTTTTGAATTGAATAGATAGGTTTCTTTCTATCCTTTATTCCTTTAAAAGAATACATTTTGAGGGGCTAATCCAATACATAATCTCAAAAAGCTCCTGGAATGAGCAGCTAAACATTGTCTCTTTGGTTACCCCCAGGCTAAATTCACTGCCTTAGAACTCTGCACTAGAAAAGGGTATTTCACGTCTGTTGGTTAATGCAGCTCTCACTTGTCTCTTCAATAGGGTTTTAATATTTGAAATTTTAAAAATTGAAACATTTGAAATATCCTTTTAATAACAAGGACCTGTTGTCATTCTGCTAAATCTTTATATGTATTTTCTGCTGCAACAATAAAATGACCTGTCAGAGTAGCACCTGAGGCAGTAAAAGGCAGCAATCAGACCCCTGTTTATCATGTTCTTCACTGACTCCTATTAACAGGCTCAGCCTATGTAATAGCTGTGAAGAAAACAAAACCAAAGCAACAAGAAGACTGGTGTTTGTCTTGACCTCTTTTCATTAGCAAATGGTGGTTCTATTCCTTGGTCTGTCCCCTTCTAATGCCCTTCAAAGGGAAGTTTTTTGCTAGATCCCTTGCCTTGCATGGCATAAAAGCAAACAAAAAAAGTCATTAAAACAATACTGTCAAGGGATATTGCTTCACTATAGACTGTAGTGAAAAGAAAAATTGCTAGAAAGAGAGATGGGAGAATGAATATGTGTTAGTAATATCCCTAGTCAGTGTAGACAGGGATTAACTGTTCTTTTGACCACTTCATAAATCACCTCATTAATCCATGTATATCTGCATACCCCAGAACACATTTCCTTTGCTCTCAAAAAGGGAAATGAGATTTTCCTTGTTTGGAGAGTAAGAAAACTTTGAAGGCTTATGAAAAAACTGCTTAAATATGTAGTTTGTATGGAGGCACATTTGAGAAGTCATTACAGAATCACAGAATCAATTAAGTTGGAAAAGATCTCTGAGATCATTGAGTCCAAAATATGACCGAACCCCACCTTGTCAACTCGACCATACCACTGAGTGTCACGTCCTTAAACACCTCCAGGGATTTTGACTCCACCAGATCCTTGGGCAGCCCATTCTAATGTGTAATCCTCCTCCTGTAAAGAAGTTTTCCCTAATTTAAAAAAATTTCTTACTGGTAAATAGAACTGCTAGACAGCAAGACTGAGCATTTGGCAACTGATTATCCACACTGCTTTACAGCCTGCTAAATAAAACAGGAATAATCAATGGCTGCTGAGACCAAAGATAGGCTGTGTCTCGACTGCACTGCATTTGGCCTTCTGGGCTACATGTGATGTTCCTGGAACTGTAGTACATAATTATGGTTTTCTGTGTGCTGTTTTTCTTCCAGGATTTGTAGGATGAAGGTGCCAAAGGTGATTGATGTATGTTCATATTGTGCACTGGGAATGATTCAAGGTTCCTGTACTCTCATCTGGTGCATGGGCATTGTCCCAAGAGTGTTTTAACAAAAGCCACAGAAGAAAATATGCCAGCATTTATGTAGTAGAACTGAGGCAGGTGAGCAATTGAGTCAGTGTCCTGGTTCTGTTCAGTGTAGTGGTATAAACACTCTATTGGTCCAATTCAGTGTGCTAAAGGTTAGAATGCTGTTCTTAGAATGCTATTCTTCAAACATGAAGGACATCACATGGTAGTTTATTGTGTGCGATTTTCCAGAACAAAATATTGGATGACAATGTTAAGTTTCAGTTACACATTTTTTCTCTGCTGCCCTCCAACAGGGCAATCTCTTGCATCTGTTGGAGTCAGAGCAGCAACCATCCTTTTCTAGGTTGGTGCAGACCCTCTCCAGCATCTTCTCCATGACCAAACAATCTTTTAAACTTGAATTAATTCACAAATAATCTAAAAATAGGTACGATCATTAGCTTATGATAATTAAAACTAGCTCTGTGGAGACCTGTGTAAGAATGGAACAATTTCCACTGGAGTTTTCTATGCTATACGTTTTGCCAGTGAGCTTTGCCAGCAGGTTGAGGGATGTGATCCTGCCCCTCAGCCCTAATGAGGTCACATCTGGAGTGCTGTGTCCAGTTCTGGAGTCCTCAGTACAAGTGAGACATGGAGCTCCTGTAGCAGATCCAGCAGAGGATCATGGAGGTGATGAGAGGACTGGGGCACCTCTCTTATGAGGAAAGGCTGAGGGAGCTGGGTCAGTTCAGCCTTGAGAAGAGATGACTGAGAGGGGACCTCATCAATGTTTATCAGTATCTGAAGGGAGAGTGCCAAGAGGCTGCATCCAGGCTCTCCTCAGTGGTGCCAAGCAATAGCACAAGGAGCAACAGGCAGGAACTTATGCACAGGTAGTTATCCCTGAATATGAGGAAGGACTTCTTTACTGTGTGGGTAACCATACACTGGAAGAGATTGCCCAGAGAGGTTGTGAAGCCTCCCTCACTGGAGATATTAAAGAACCATCTGGACACAATGCTCTGCCATGTGCTCTGGGATGACGCTGCTTGGGCAGGGAGGTTGGACCAGATGACCCACTGCGGTCGCTTCCAACTTGACCTATTCTGCGATTCTGTGACCCAGTCAATTCATGAAAAAGATATTCTGAAAATAAACAATATTTTCCCTGTTCGAAAATTTTCTGGTGGTAATAAATTTCAGAAGCACAATTATCCTAATAGCACTAATAAAAATTCACTGACCTGATTCAGAATGCAATGAAACTAATCATATAAGGTAATTAAACATTATTAAAAGTACTTATTATTTGAGAGGTAAAAGATTGTTTATTGTTTAATAATCATAATAGAAAAAATCCAAACTATGATATACCTTTAAGTCATTGTTAAAAAAAAGTTTAGCATATATTAGGTACATACATAAATGCATAAAGTAATTTAAGCAATATGCGCCTTGTAATCATCCTCAATCTATTATTGAAACTATGGGGAAGCTAGAGTTAACCTGAAAAAAATCCAAATATTTTTAAGATAAGTAAATGAATGTAGGAATATGCAAACATGAACTTGCAGACAGTGATAACATGGAATATATGCTGCAAAGGCAAATTAAGTGTGTAATTCAAGATATTTATTTCCTAACATGGATCTGTAAATACAGAAAAGTCTTAATCAGAAAAACAGCATTATCTTCAGTGCATTTTTCAGATCTTCACTCAAGCTATTCGATGTCTAACTATCTATTGTGTATTTCAATGTGTCTGGATTTATTCTAAATTCAACTTCACTTCTGAATGTCCAGGCTATAATACATCTAGGGGCAGATGCAGAATTGTCATTGTCTGTTTTACCTTAAATGTAGTTTCCACAATAATTCCATCATAACAGAGCCTTTTTCTTAACTTGAAAATATTTTTATTAAATTTCCAACTCTGAAGAAAAATAAAAATAAAAAATTAAAGGCTTGCAGTATGAAAAGTAATCACAAATCAAGAAAATGTCATCATAAGCAAATTTTTAATATGGTTAAAGATATCCACTTATAATAAATAGGATATTACTGCATACATGGCATTGCAAGGAGCTGCTTTAGATTGAGACTTTTCTCTTGAGCATGAAATGATTGGGAAATTGAAATTTACAGAGAATTTGATGTAAATTGTACTATGTACTCATGATAACTTTTTTCGTTTTTCCTTGTAAAAAACAAGTGCCTGCTTGCAAATTTCTAATATAGAAAATAGCTCATTAATGTCATTAAAATTCAATCTCTGTCTATAGTAAGAATGTATAAGAAATAATAGAACAGAGAGAGCAGTGATTTTATTGAGGCCAAAATAAATCTTTGAGGAAACAGAAAGTGAAAGCTATTTGAGAATGGTTTTGAGAATGGATTGACTAACAAGCTCTCTGTTTTGAGAGCAGTAGACTAAACAGGCTATCCAATGAAAGTGTTACCAATCCAGATATACATCAAGCGAGCAAACAGTTTCTTAGGATATTTTATGAAATTGAGAAATCCATCACTGTTACAAAAAATATGCATAAGGTTTAGAAAGTAATGGTATGAAAAAGAACCTAGGAGCTGAGATTAGAACTGCTAGAAATTTGAAAACTAAAATCTGAATCTTTCAGAGATTATTTTAATGACCTTTTATTGCTATTGAGTACTGCTGTGTCAAAATTGCAAGGAGAGAAAATATGGTCTGGTTTTGGCAGAAGATATTGACAAATATGTAAATATATACTGATAGTGCAAATAGCCACTAAAAATAATGAACTTTATTACTAATAAACTCACAAGTTTATTAATCGCTATTACTAATTAGTGATACTATAGAATTTTAAAATTATATCAATAACCAACTCTATTTGTCTTTTACTGTACCTCTATATAACACCAACTATTCAGTGTACTTTTTAAAATGCAATATTCATTATAACACAGTTGTCCCTAAGGCAGAAGACAATCAGGCACACATCTCTCATGTATAGCAAAGGTGGCAACTATCTGGGATAATTTGGGAATATGCTATTTTTTTGTACCAAGTGCCTCTAATATGTTTTCAATTCTGACATATTTCAGAGAAATCCACAGCTCTAATAACATTATAAATGTCTGAATTAACTTGGCTAACTCTGTCACTAATGGAAATTCTACTGCCACCTGGTAAAGTTGGTTGTGTCCAGAAAGCCCTTGAGGGAAGGTGTTTGGGAACACCCAGGTGTTTGAGAACACTCAGGCAGTGCGATTACATTTGCGGTGCGTTTTCAGGATGATGACGTAGCCTTCCAGACCCACACCACCTTCAGCAAAGGTTTACCTCTGCAACATGGAAATATCTCTTTGCTGTGGCAGTCAGTATTTTTAGACTGCACCTGCTAGCCAGAAGGTGAGGTAGAAAAAGAAAACAGTGATAATTTCAGTGAAAAGCATGAAAGAATAGCTGTGGAAGGACACCTGTAGGTCCTGGTACATTGAGTGAAGTGAAATAAATAGCAAATAGAAGATGCCTGGTGATCCATCTCATACTAAGCTAAGTAACAGCAGTAAATTAAGCTATATATTTTCTTTTATTTTTATAATAACATCTTTTACTATTTCTATTAAATCTCTCATTTCAGTCACTAAGCTCCTTATGAAACAGCTAAATAACACCAGTAAATTAAGCTATATACTTTCTTTTTTTTTTTTTTCTATAATAACATCTTTTACTGTTTCTGTTAAGACTTTTGGGCCACATGCATATCTACCATAAGTTGTTTGAATTCATTAAAGTTAATGGAGTTACTCCTGCTAACATTTATGTGAATTTGTCCCTTGATTTTCTAAATTGGCCATTTCCTCTTTTGAGCGTCTCTGAACTGAAGAAGACTCAAATGTAGTCCACTTTGTCTCTGAATTTAGGAGGGGTTCTAAAGGTTAGGGAAACTTTCTCCAAATGTAAGAATCTGGGATGGGATATGTGTGAGAGTGTGGAGTGGTGTGGTGGAGGTGGATTGTTCTCTTAAACCTGAACCCTGAGCCCGAGCTCCTTGGTTTTGATGAGGAGAAGAAGATATGAACATTCAGAACAGAAGATATTTTTTTTTTAGCTTGGACCATGTCACTTTTAAATCTAGTTTATATACAAGCTTCATCTTATGTCTCAAATACTGTATTACTTCCCATATATCAAGTCTAATTTATAGCTCTTTTGACAGTACATGGAATGAGAATATGCCAGTATATATTTTTACACATTTTTGTTAAAATAGGTTGCAGTTCAGTAGGAAAATAAACTACAACTCAAATTCTTGTTGTTCTACTTAAGTTCAAGTGAAGATACACAGGTGTTGGAGAACTTTGTTAATTCAAAGACATGCTTGTAGTTGGGATTTTTTTCCATTTTCATAAAACTAAATAAATAAACATGAAAAAAAATAGTGTCAGAGTTGATTATCTGAAGTGATAGACACTTTTTGTGAAGTACTTTGGAGCTATAAATATTAATGCCTTTAGGCTCTTCTGTGGTAAACAGAGGGTAAGACAGACGTTCTTCTCAGAGCACCTAAATTACGGTTTCGAAGATTCACCTTCCCTCTCTAAAATACCCATAAACCCCAAAATGCTTCCAATGACTGTAAAGTCTGTCTGACAAAATAGCTGTACTTGACTACAGCAATTGTCAAAATGCCTCCTGAGTTATTTCATTTTCTTACTGAAACCTCTAGTAGTGAAAGACATACAATAACTTTCTGGATAATTGGACTACATAGTGGTTCCTTTTTGCTGCTTCAAGAGGAAACTAGAGGAAATTTCCTGGTATTGACTGGTAGTAACTGAGAATCTTGCAAGGTAAAGTTTGAAAGGCAGCATTTGCTTGTTAGTAGAAGTAGGTATTACGTGAGTTGTCCACTTCTGAGAGTAAACAGTCAGGGATGAGAGCTGTAAAAAAATGAAGCATTTGAAATGCTTCAATAACAAATTAAAAACAAAGGATAATGTGGGCCTGTGACTAAATGGAGGGGGAACTCTGGTAACAGAAAAGGCAGAGTTACCAAATGCTTTCTATTCATCAGTCTTCATTGATAAGACCAGCCCTCAGGAATCTCTGGCCCAGGAGACCAGGATAAAAGAATGTTGCAAGAAAGACTTTCCCTTGATCAAAGAGGATTGGCTTAGCGAACACCTAGGAAAACTTGAGGGTCCAGAAGTCCATGGGGCCTGATGGGATGCATCCATGAGTGCTGAGAGAGTTGGCAGACTTCATAGCCAAGACACTTACTATCATCTTTGAAAGATTGTGGATTTTGGGAGAGGTGTCTGAAGCTGGAAGAAAGCAAATGTCACCCCAGTTTTCAAAAAGGGCAAGGAGGACCCAGGTAACTACTGGTCAGTCAGCATGACCTCAATGAAAAAATGACCTCATTCTGGAGGCCATCTCTATCCACAGGGATGACAAGAAGGTGATCAGGAGTAGTCAGCATGGATTCACTAAAGGCAGATTGTGCTTGACCATCTTGATTGTTTTCTACAATGAAACAACTACCTGCATGGATGAAGGGAGAGCAGGGGATATTGTCTACCTTGGCTTCAGCGAGGCTTTCAACTCTGTCTCTCAAAACATCCTCTCAGGCAAACACAGGAGGTGTGGACTGGGTGAGTAGACAGAGAGGTGGATTGAGAACTGGCTAAATGAGAGATCCCAGTGGGTTGTAATCAGTGGCACAGTGTCTGTTGAGGTCCCCCAAAGTGCAATACTGGGCCCAGTATAGTTTAACTTATTCATATATCACATATATCACTTATTCATATATCACATATATCTTTCATATTTGAAAGATAATCAGATCAAGAACATTAGCGATGAAGTAATGTAGCAAGATACTTCCCTTGATGCTGAGAGGCTTTTTGCTTTTGTCTTTTTGCCTAGTCTAAGTTATAATTCCTGAGCTGTTTCAGATTAATAATACCCTATATCCTAGACAAAATAGAGCCACTTATCTCTACAAACTTTCCAGAGTTGAGAACATGCTATCACAGAGTGACGACTGAAAGACGAATGTTTAATTCTGTGTCTTAATTGGAAAATCTTTGTAAACTACATTTTTTGTTAGAACAGCATATATATAGCGCTATGGGATAGAGAGATGCCATTTTTCTTTATCTTTTGCCATCTTTTTCTTTTTCCTTACCCACACCCTAACCCCTTACCCAAACCTTTTGTATACTGGGCTTTTGTTCTGGCCTGGGGGAAGGACGGCCCTTCCCCCATTTTTGTTTCGGAGAAGCTTCCGAAATAAAGTTTTTGCCTTCTTTCCCTACAATTATAAAATTGCCTCTGTCTTCTGTTTTGTAGCTCAAAGGAGGGGCAGAGAAGGCAACACCCTGGACATATGGATGTATTTTAGATGAATGTGAAGAGTACTTAGAGCAAAGGTTGTTTCTAAACAAAAAACTGCAACAGAAAATGCTATATCTGATGTTATTTAACATCATTCTTAGTTACTTACGTTTCTGTGGCTTTTGAAAATCTGAAATTAAGCTGAGGCTGTAGGACACATCAGGGTCAATGTGCATCATATATCCTTCATGGAATAGTGTACTATACTGCTGCTTCAGCTAAACTTCTTTTGGTTGCATTGTATTTTTGCAACTCAAATAATATTAATAGCTTGTTTCTGACAGGGCATGTTACAATAAAACATGTTTTACATAATGAGAAGCTATAATTGCTTTCTTAGTTGAACCTGAGAGACAGGACTGTGATTACTTTCTATGAAGCTACTTCCCAGAAAACCTTGACTGGTGAAAGAAAGAAATAGATTTTATTAGATTGTTTGATAGCACACCTATCACTCTTTCTGACCAAAAGTCATTTTCATTTGCAATGAGCAATTTCAGTTACATGGTACAGTTACAGTTGAGTTCCTTTGCTAGTCCAGTGTGCAGCAGCAGTCAATGCTCTTTAAAGATATACGTTGCAGTGAAAGAGACAGATTTAGTAAGACAAGACATTTTTCCTCTGTAGGCTTTGTGATACATAAAAGTCTTGTCAGTTTGACATTTTCTATTTTGCTTTATGATTTTTCCCCATTTTCCTCTTCTGTACCTATGCTGTCATTATCATCCTGGTTGAGTGGTTCTTAACTGCAAAGCAAGGTCAGAAGGGAGAGCTATATGTTGCCACATTGCTCTGTTTTCTTCTAGATGGCAGAAAGAAATCAGCAGGGGAAAGAGTATTTTTATTGTGTTTTGGTTATTATATTACAGATAAGACATATTAGCCATCTTCTGTATAATCTTATTTCCAGCCACTGATTGCTCAATATATATTTCTAAATGTCAAACACAGTAATTTGTTACCTTGCTATAAGTCCTCTCACAATTCAAGAAAAAAAGCCTCACATTTATAGTATCAAATGCTCAGTCACCAGTAACAGGAGGAGCCTTTAACAGTCTCAAACTCTCTGTACCCAAAGGAAGCTATTTAACCTGTCAGTGTGAACAAGCAAAAAACGCGTCCCTTATCACTAAAGTTCTAAGATTATCTCACAGAATTTGAGTCATTGGCTAGATATACTTGTTACTTTTCATAGAATCACAGAATGGTTTGGTTTGAAAGGGAACTTAAAAATCATCTAGTTCGAACCTCCCTCCCACTGGCAAAGACACCTTCCACTACATCATGTAATCCAAAGCCCCATTCAACCTGAATTTCCTCCTGGGCACTTCCAGGTATAGGGCAACCACAGCTTGTCCACTGTCTCACCACTCACACTAAATTTATTCCTGATATCCAAATCTACCATCTTTCAGTTTAAAGCATTCCCCTTGTCCTATCACTACATGCCCTTGGTAGAAAGTCTGCTATATGTACTGGAAGGCTGCTATCAGGTCTCTCTGAAGCCTTCTCTTTTCCAGGCTGAACAACACCAACTCTCAACCTGTCTTCAGAGGAGAGGTTCTCCAGGCATCTGATTATTTTTGTAGCTTCCTATGCTGCGGTCCCCAGAGCCGGGCACACTACTCAAAGTGGGTTCTCAAGAGTGGAGTAGAGGGGCAGACTCACCTCCCTCACTCTCCAGGACGCTCTGATTTTGGTGAAGCACAGGATGGTTTGGCTTTTTGGGCTGCAAGTGCACATTTCCAGGTCATGTTCAGTTTCTTGTTGTTAAATCTTAAAGCAATGAGAGATAATATTTACTTCTATTATTAATTACGCACTGAAAAATCCCAACTCATTGCATATTACATCACCTTGCACACAAAAGAAACATTACCTGTGTGTGACGCCACATTTTTTTCTCCCAGGTATGCATTCACAAATTATGAAAGACTAAATATCTTGCCCAAGACTGGTCATAAATACAGGCAGTCAAAATAATTTTTCACCATTTATTATCATTCTTGCCATTTATCTTCTTTCAGGGCTCCAGTCGGAGGTTTGTCAAACTCATCATAAAAAAAGAAAAATAAATTCAATAAATCTTTTTCTGCTATTCATTAAAACATTTTGTCTTTTATTGCTTCAAATTAATAGTTCCCAAAATTCTGGTAATTTTTTATTCTATTTCAAATCTTCTGCAAATAATTGCTTGCACCATTCAAAGCATTGAAACAAAACCAAAAACCAGTCTATGCTATCTTGACTTCTGTAAGCCTATGTTTAAATTTTGTGTGTTTGGGGTACTTGAACTAAGACATTTCTGATTCATATTGCTAAAGCTCAATCTGTTTTCTCTCCTTAAAGAGTCTTAAACAGAACTAGAAACTGTGATAAAATCATTCTTTGTTCACAGTGTAGTTTGACCTGTGGGCACAGGTCATCTTTCAGTCTCAACTCACTTCCTCAGTCCACTACCACCACTGTGTACTGGAATTATTCACTTCTGAGACCTTCTGGAACATCTCTGGTCTCATTTTAAAGCAGAAAGACAGTTATGAGCACTGAGAAGAGAGGTTAACTTCCCTCCTGTTACTGCTCTGAACAGCTCATATATAATATCCCTTCTGTGATGATGTTCGATTTAATAGTGAAATCTACTATTTAGAAATTAAATCTCTACAGGTATGACTCTATGGCAGCTTCTGAGATTTCAACATTAAGTTTTCACTGGAATGGAAAAAACAAATTCCAGGACAAGCCTCTTGTGCTGTAGGTACTTCTATACTTGTTACTACTGGTCAAAATTATGTACTAAAAAGAACATCCTGATGAAAACTTCAAGGAAATGAAAAAATTTCACCAAAAATATCTACTTCTGAGGAAAATAAATTTTCACAAGAAAATCCTATAACTTCACTCAGAATAGTCCACTTAATGTAGAAATGTACTTCCCCCAGTCTACTGCTTTTTTTTCCCCCCAGTTAAACAATTGTTCTAAAGTGAAAGTCTTTATTTTGGAACATTCCATAAAATATTATTTATTAATGCACACAACAGGTATTTCTACATTTCAGAGAGCTGCTATTTGTGCAGAATTACTACTTTTCCCCTTCCTTATGGATTTTCCTGGCTGAAACACGTACACACAAAATTTTTAGATTTATAAATTGAGAGTCTAGAACTTACAGAGCTTTTGAAGCAAAAGCAGAATTTTAATGGAAACTATTTTTGTAATCTTCTTGCCTGTACTGATAGTAGATCAATACCAAATTCAATACATGATTTCATTTATTCTGCAGATAAATTATACTTGTCCATTCTAGTAAGTGAAGAAGGAAAAGAGAAAGATCATAACTTGAGAAATACAATGCTTCTTAAGTTAAATTGCATACTGAATTGATATTTATGCCAATAAGGGAAGATTTAAATTGAAAAGTGACAGGTTGACAATGTGTCTTTAAATTGACTAATTCTCTTTTAGTATCAGATCAATGAAATGTGTATTAGGGACACATGCCTATTGTGCAAAGAAGCCTTACATCAACTGTGCATGGATGGGGTGTAGTTTGTTGCATGTCAAGTCAAAGGCACTGGATCGTAGAAAAGTAAATTAATCTCATAAATATTGCATAATTGCAAGTATGCTATAATCCATTCTTAAGTTGAAAGGTGTCACAAACAAAATCATTATGTTCACCATCACACTAATTTTTTTCATTCTTATTCTAAACACTATGTCACATTTCTAATTGCATTTTCAGAAATTTATTTATTTTGTCCTGCAAAATTCTTTCAATGTCAGTGTTATTGTTCCACAGTAAACACTGTGAACTTAAATTATTGCATGTATTCACTCTTGCTCCCTAGAAATTGCTGAAGTAGTATATCAAAAAACATAAATATCTTTTTTCAATAGTTTGAGCTTTTTGTTCTCGTTATAAATTTTAAGTCGAAAACACAGCATTTCTTATTTAGATAACTCATGAAGAATAAAATCTTCACAGGTTATTGATTGCATATCCTTCCATAGAAAGCTGTATCTAACTAGACAGACGGTATTTGCTGCCGCTGCGTGCCTTTAGAAGAAGGACTGGTCGGTGTGGGGCAGGAGACTCAGGGGCTGCGTCTCCGGAGAGTTGCCTCAGTGGGATTCGCGAATCCCTGTGCACCTCGGGTAACCCCCTGCCAGGTGTCCGCAGGCAGCCAAGCCAACACGCGATCCAGGCAGACGAAGTCAGAGCCGGAGGCAAAGAGGTGGGAGGGGCTCTCCGTATGGAGTACTGGGAGCTTTAATACGAACCTGCTCTCAATGGTTCCGGGGACGGAGAACTGAGAGCAACAAATGAGCACAGCCTTTTAACCGAGGGGAAAATGGGGTGGGGAGAACAACAGGGTCCAATCGGGTAAGGGTCGAGGAGCGGTACATCAGTGGGGTGACTCGGGTACAGTCAAGTAGGTACAGCGAGGAAAGGTGCTGGGAGGCGAAAGGGAGCCAGAGCCTATGGGGCATTGAGGGAGAAGGGACTTTCCAGGATAGGAGATGGGACTTTCCAGAACAGGGGCAGGGCAAGTGACATTACAGACAAGGGAGATTAACATAAAGGGGTGGCAACAACTTGGGGAGAAACTGTTTCCTTAAACTCCAAAGGGGGGTGGAATTAAACTCGTGAGCCATCCCACCAATGGACTTTCAGTCCCTTGGGATGCTTCAGGCTTGGAACAACCGCAGTGGTGGTTTCAACCACTGCCACAATTTGCCTTTAATTAGAGGGCCTAAAAATACTATTTTTATCATATTAGCATGACACAAGCAAGTAGGCTATGTCATAGAGATAATACAGACGCTTGATATTCTCTATTTATGTGCAAGTGCTTTTCCCCATTGAAGTTTCTGTGCATTTGAGTAAGAAATGCATGTTTTTTGATGCCAATAGCATCTATCTAGATCAGGATGAAGGAGACTGATATTGCAGGAAGATCTGTCCAACAGCGATTTTCTATTTTTGTCAAGAAAGTATTATTTCAAAACTGTGTCATTAAAAAAAAGAAACCCAAAAAATCATAAAAACAAGCATAGTGTAATAAAATAATGTTAACAGTGGTATCTGTAGGTATTTTGCTGAAAGAGAATTAAAGTTGCTCTGATTAGTATTACTCTGATTAATTTTCTATTTTGAAGCAAACATAACATATATTAATTAACAAAATGGAAAATCTCAAATTTGAAGCTTAGAAGAGAAAAAAACCTCTTTCTCATGGTGGATTTCAGTAGTTTGAAATGCTTTATGATGAAGTATCATCCTCCAAATATCTTCTTAATGTAAAAGCCATCAATTACACATATTTAGAATTATTTGCTAGGCTTTTTACCTCTGAGCTGAAGACCTGAACAGAGTGGCAGAGAGATAAAACACCAGGAAGATTTAAGCAGACCAGTTTTAAAATTGGTGTTTTGGAGGGTAAATAATTCAGTTTTCACAGATTCACCGGAAGTCTCATCTGTTGGAAATTGTCCAGTAGGTGTTCTCCATCCTCCCTTTTGGATGGGAAATGTTCACTTATGTTTCCACTATTATTCAAGGAAAACTTTTTGGGTCTATGCTATTGACAATTTTTCTCAGGCAGCTAATAGAGCCATAAAAACTTTATTCATTAAATTTCAGGAGGTAAATCACTGAGAGAACAGGTCCCACTGACTGTCAGTAATTTGAAAGTGGGAAAATGATACACTTTTTTTCTTTACATGAAAAATGTCTTGGTTGAGTCAAACAAAGTCCTATCCATACAGATGTATTTTTATCACTTCAGAGTCCTCGATTCCAACTTTACTGTACTGCTGTCCTGTAAAAAGGGTTAGGACACTGTCGTGGTTTTGCTAG
>WBMZ01009664.1:0-77116 GCA_013400975.1 Atrichornis clamosus | reverse complement strand
CGGGGCGGGGCCGGGGCGGGGCCAACGCGGGGAACCTCTCCCCCTCCGGCACCCCCACAACGGGGGGGAGCCCAAAGACCCCTCCACAGCCCCCCCACAGCTCCCCCCAGCCGGACCCGGTAATCCCCCAGCCCCTCCTCGGTGCCCTCACAGCATGGGCGGCCCCAACACCCTGCAGCTGCCTCCTTTGCTGCAGTGCTACCCTCCCATGAGGGGACAAATGGCACGAAATGAGAGAATTCTGATAAAGTGAGGAGTGCCCAGGGAAGCGGTGGAGTCACAGCTCCCGGAGGTGTTTAAGGAAAAACTGGTGTCATGATCAGTGCCATGGTCTGATTGACAAGGTGGTGTAGGGTCCCGGGTTGGACTTGATGATCGCAGAGGCCTTTTCCAACCAATGAACCTGTGATTCTGCAATGGCGAAGGCAGATGATTCAGCCCAAAAATGCACAGTGCCACCATCACGGGCATGCTGAGGGCAGTGCCCTGTCAGATGCCCTGACATCCACCAGCGTCACTGGGCGCTATTTGTGGAATGGGGACCCTGGAGACATCCCTGCCCTTGCCCCAACACTGCCAGGGATGCCCAGCAAGAATACCCAGTGACACCCACAAAATCCAGCTCCTATATCCAAAAAAAGCAGCCTTCCATCACCAGTTGCCCCTTCAATGGAATGTCTTCAAACTGAAAGAGTTAAGACCAGATACTAGAAATAAAATTTTCCCTGTGAGGGTGGGGAGGCCCTGGCACAGGTTGCCCAGAGAAGTGAATGCCCCATCCCTGGAAGTGTTCAGGGCCAGGTTGGATAGGACTTGGAGAAACTTGTTCTAGTGGAAGGTGTCCCTGCCCGTGAAACTAGGCGTTCCTTAAGGTCCTTTCCAATGCAGACCATTCCAGGATTCTGTGATTCCATCCTCCCGGACAGCCCGGCCGTGCCTTTGCTCACGCACACACCCACGTCACCGGCTCCCAGACGGAAGGTGCCCGTTGCTCAGTGCCCCGGGGCAGAGCCAGGCACTGCCAGGGTGGACACAGCCCCAAAATCCAGCCCTCTGCTTCCTCCCCAGCCCCTGAGGCCAGGGAACCTCTGGCACTGGGGGTGCCAACAGCTGCTGAGGGCTGGTTGCTGGCTCTGTCCTCAGGAAGGCCATTATCCATGCTGGGCCCCACCTAGGCATTTTAGGCAGACTTGCCATGCTAGAAAAACAAGCCTGCCAGAACCCAGCCTCACCAGGGCAGTGGAGAGCAGGGGCTCCACACAGGGCACAGCTCTGGGGGAGCAATGGGGCTCCCTGAAACAGCCTGGCCTGGAGGAACAGAACATGTTGGACACAACCCCCGGGACTGCTCCCACCCACCTTCTGTGGGTCCAGGCTGATGGGAATGGGGCAGATGATGGTCTGTCCCAGCCGTGCCAGCTGTAATTAAATCCTTAAGGGATTATCACACCTGATTGTCTAACCAGGAAGGAGAGAGACACAGCCCAGCCTGTGCAGGGCTGCTCTGAAAGGTGGTCCCTCACTACTGACAGAGACCTTGCCAGGACTTGCCTTCATCCAGGTGGTGATTAAAAGACAAAATCCCAGTGTTCAGGGATGTCACCACCGTTATCTCACCCTGGGTTAAAGCCTTATTTTAAGGGCTCATCAGCTTGATTAGGTTATCAAGGCAAAGGAGAGGTGCTCAGCATAAGCGTAATTGCCAGCATCCTCCCCATCCAGCTCATCCCTTCCTTCCAGGCAGCTTAAATTCCTTGGATCCTTTTTTAGATGCAAAAGCAGCATCTAACACCAAGGCGGAGGGGCAATGGCCCACACCCCGGGGCTTCGGCTCCTTTTGAGGTGAGCCATGCCATTGCTCATCCCCCGAAGCCCTGGGGTGGGGATGCTCCTGCTTCCTGCGGCTCCAGGAACAGCCAGGGTGCTGCCGACGACCCTACTGCCCAGCTGGCACATGCCATCCCCAAGGTTCCCCAGGCAATAGCCTCCTTCAGCGGCAGGGTGTGGAGTTTTCCAGGCACAGACTTGCCCAAAAATCCTTTTTCTCTTTTGAATGGTGCTGCAAAGCAAGAGATGAGGCTTTTCTTCCACATCAAACCAGGAAGAGACAAACTTTCATTGTAGTACACCCTGAGACAGGGCATGGAAAGCCAAAGATGAAGCAGAGCCTTTGAAATAACCCTTTTGAAGATGGATTTGAGAGCAACTAAGATGAATTAATAGCAATCAAGAAGCAGTAGAAGTCTGGGGAGGTTTCAGAAACACCCTCTCAGCACTCTCTGCCTTTTTGTCCTCTCTTCCAACAGAGCAGGCAGCAAAGCCATGGGACAGGTGCAGGGTGACTCTGGATGCCTGGCTGCTGAGCCCCAGCCAGCCCTAAAGCCCAGCTTTAGGCTCCCAGGGCACATTTAGGATCCTGCTAGGTTTTCACAGCAACGCCTTCAGTGCCCACCTTGGTATTTTTAACTTTGGGAAGAGCTGTCCTTCACTCCATAGCAAGGCCATGGGCTAAGGATGACCGTAGGGATTCCCGTGCAATCTCTGTGCAGCAGCTGAGCAGTGGCTTTAGTTCATTAAGCTCATCAGCTCTGAAATCTCCTTTCCCAGACTAACACCCAGCAGGAATCTCCTTGAAGTCAGTGAGGCGTGGGCAACATCAACAGACTGAGAGCCTCAAAGGCAGCCACAATCTCACCAAAATCATTTAAGCCCTGAAGAACTTGTTTTGTGCACCCAAAATGGATCATTTTCAGACACAAAGCTACTCAGATCGCTTCTGTGCTGGGTTAGAGAGGAGACGAGGAAAGAGCTGTTGGATTTTATGTATTCAGCCCTTGAATTGATGGAAAGGACTAAGTTTCAGAAAATGGAGAAAGGCTTCTATTGTCCATTTTTAAAAGCATGAATCCATCTGTAAAAGACCAATATCTCAAAATGGCCAGGTGAGCCGACCAAGGACATTCTCACTTCCCTTTAGTTGTGAAGGTTCAGGGCCAGGGAGATCCTGAAATGGACTTTCTTCCTTGAAAATTAAAGAACACGTTCCTACCTAATTGTGTGATTCCAGGAACTGACTCCAAGGAAAACACGCAACCAATGCAAGACTCATGATACAATCACGGCAACTCCGTCACCCAGCACTGGCATTTCGGAGGCTGTTCAGAGAAGTCTGCATCCAACTCCACTGCAAGTGCCTTGGAAATATCACTTGCAGAGGACACTCGGCAGTTTTCCTTTCCCCAGACTTCACAAGATGGGACTGATGACCTCAGTGAAGCCCTCTTGGATCTGCAGCACAGCACCACTTAACGTGTGGTCCTTCTGTAAATAAAAGCCTAATTTGCCTCAGAGAGCAAGTGAAAATTGTGCCGCCTGCCACCTCCCTGACATTCCAATCCAGGTGGCACTTTTCACTGGTGGCACAAGTCACACCTCCGCTGAGACACGGCTTCAGACAAGACCTTGGGCAGCGTCTGTGCCACAAATCTGCCAGCTTTGCAGAGACAGGGAATAACACACGGAGTGGATATGAAACCCAACTGCTTCCCACTCCTGCGTTGGCTCTGCCAGGCTGACACCTCTGAAGACCAGGATAGCCCCTCGCAGACCCCACTAGTAGCTGGGAATTGCTGACTCCACAAGACAGGCTTGGTCGGAAATAGTTGATTTCTACCTTTCAAGCCCAACCAGCCTGTAATAACAAGAGGCATAAAAGCAAATCCAGGGTGCATTCTCAGGATGTGATGAATGTGTTCACGTAGTTTGTGTCTGCAGAGACTATAGCAGTACCAACCTCCTGCTACTCACCCTCTGCTGATTCATCCCTGCTCCAAAGGATGGCAGCGACGCTGCCCTGGCTCTTTCCAGAGGAGCCCAGGGAGAGCAGGGGGAACTGGCACTGTCAGTGGTATGTCTGGGTAGGAAACGTTTTACCTGCAAATTTGAGATCTACTACCACTCATAAATGATTACCATGACCCAGGTTGCACAGAGCAGATGTTTTCCAGTCCAGCTCATGTTCCCAGCTTTAAGGAGCAGATCGGAGGAGGCCACACCGCCCAGATTTGCCACATCATTATTTGGCAGGTGGTTTAATTGCAGTGCATGAAACTGAGAATACCACAGGGATGACAACGGAGCACTCCTCTCTTGCTGTGACAGTAGTCCTGCAACGTAAGCAAGGTCTCACCTACCAAGGACTGCTGTGCCCAATCACCGGTTCACTGAGCAGCACTGGCTCCATCACTCCATGGAGCAACACAGCTGGACACAGACACTGGACCAGGCTCCTTGCTGAGCTCCTCAAGACAAGCAACACGAATGGTGGGATCCCTGTGGCCTCCTTTATTTTGCTGGAATAAAAGAAAATAAAATCCGAGACACCCCGCACCGGTGTTAATTCTACCTCCAGCAAATTCTCAGACAAAATCTGAGTTTGAGTCAGCATAGATTTCACACAAGAGGAAGCCACTGGAAACCTACATCAGGGAGGGAACACAGCCCAAGGGACCTGGAAGGTCTTGTACAGGTGGAGCAAGGGCTGGAAATCTGGGGCCAAGAGAAACATTCAGAGCAGAAACCAACCAGACCTGCTCCAGGCTATCCTCACACAGCACACTTGGTACACGAAAGAAGGCATCTGTGCTGCAAGATTCCCCTCTATGCCCCTGGTCCTGCCCTACCCCCACTCTCCTGAACAGAGTTACTCTATCCTCCTCCTTTTCTGCAAATGTCTGCAGAATCTTATTCAGGAGACAGGAAGGTGTAGGACTGGGTCTATGGGTTTTGTTTTCTCCAGTTCCCAGGTCTCACAGGGTGCCTTTCCCTCCCCCACAGGACCGGCATCCCAGAGAGTGCCCTATGCTTTCAAACTCCATTACATCTCATCTGCATTCCTGCCAGGCAATGGCCCATGCTCCGGGCTGGGTGCCAGCAGCTGGGCAGCCCCCCTCCTCTCCTTCCTGCACTCTGAAGAGCTGCTGGCCTTCAGCAGCTCCCCACCAGCTCCTTTTCTTCCAAGGGTTGTGTTAATGAGAGCCTGGACATTGCAGAAGCCCTTGTGCTAGGCAGGGCACAGGATGTTGGGAGCAGAGTCAACATTTCAAGTGCTCCAATGCTCTGCCAGGCACTTTAGGACGTGGGATGGCTGCAGCTGGCACCACGTCCCCAGGGAGGCACCGGGGAGTGGGTGATACCTGGGAAGGGAGGCACCAAAACAGTCCTACTCAATCCAGCATGCCATCGGGAAGCCTGCCATTGCCCAACCCAGGAGTTTCACCAGGTCCACAGGTGAAACGGCTGTCAAAGGCAACCGCGCTCCGAGGGTTCGGGGAAGAGCTGCACAAACACCACGGGTAGAAAGTCAGTGACAAAGTGAAGCAATGTAGACTTGCAAATGAGGAAATGAGAGCCTTCATCACGCTGATTACTGGGCATCCTGGGCAAGGACAGCAGGAGCAATGCAGCAGTTTGCTGCGTCACCCGCCGGAGCACCTTGGCAGTGCTCCCACTGCTCGAGCCGTTTTTAAAGGAAGCCGCTTCTTCAGCCAGAGGAGTGCAGATATTTTTTTTTTTTTCCATGTGAAATGCACTCTAAGCCCCCTCCAGGGATGAATGCAAGTAGATCACTATCCAAAAACACAGGACTCGTGGAGCAAAATTGCTGCGAGCAAGGAACAGCACGACACGGATGCTCTCCTGCTGCTCACTAATGAGCACACAGAGGCTGCAGCACCACTGTGCCTCGGCCCTTTGGACACACAGTGACCACCGCTGCGTGTGGCCGGCTCAGCTCCCAAGCTCAGAAGGCTGTGATGTCCTTCTGTCTGCACGAGGGCTGTGGATGGTGTTCCCAGCACGCTCCGCTGAGGACTAGTCCTGCTGCACACTGGCACTGCAGGACTGCAGCACAGCTGCTTCCATAATGGAAGTCCGAGTCCTCCTCCAGGATGGGGTACCTGTGCTAAGAACGGCAAAGAACAAATAATTGCAATGGTTTAGTTCACATAGGTCCCCCCCATTTAACACATACACCCCTTCCAGGCAGAGAAGGGAGGTGAGTAAACTGTCACACAGCGTCCTCCAAGCTGGAAAGACCAACTCTGGGTTTTGTACAGGGTCTGCAGTAAATGGAAAGCAAAGCCTTTTCTGCTGGGCTGTACATTAATAAAGGGCACAAAACACAGCAGAGGTACCAGAGCAGCAGCAGCAGCCAGAGGCACTGAGGAGGCTCAGTAAACCCTTGTGCTCCCAGGCTTACACCTTCACGCTGCCACTCGATCCCCACGTGCCCACAGCCCTGTGGTTTGGCACTGCAGGTGCTCAGCTGTGCTCTTACAGAGCTCCAGAACCTTTCATGTGTTAAAGTGATTTGGGTTTTTTTGTGCTGGGCAGGAAACAGCAAAGATTTAGAAAAGTTCCACATAGGTAAGGTTTCCCAGGAGCAATGTTTGCCCTCTGGGTGAGGAAGGGATCAGTGCTGCTAACAGCAGCATTGTAGAGCTGTAACAATTTAGCAGCCTAATTGAGGGATATAAAACAAGACTGAAGCTCTGAAGAATTTAATTCCAAGACTGTTGTTTAGCATTAAAATATTTTAAACTATGAGTTTTTAAAATATATTTTAAATAAACATGTGCAAGGAGTATTTTTCCTCCTGCAATGCACTCCTGCAGTGATTGCTCAGTGCTATTTTCTGGTTTTATCAACACTCGGCTTTAACAATAAGGAAATTCTAATAAGGTTATGATTATAATTAAGGCAACTCTAATGGGATTTCGTGGACTGTGATTGGCATCCCAAATACAGCATCAGACAGAAAGGGGAACGTACAAGGAACAAATCTCCAGGACACCTTCAGAATTAGCAACTGTTTGGGTAATTACAAAGCTCCATTTTATAAAAACCATGAAACAAGATTAATTTATAAATCAGTTTATTTACAGATTTTGTTCTCTTAAAGTACATTTCAGTTACCAAAGATATTTACACTGGTGTACACAGGGACCCCCCTGGTTATTTTACAGTTCTTAATTACAAAAAAAACCCCCCAACCCCTCCACATCCTTGGGTCTGTCTACTGTGCAAAGCTGCTGTGGATGTGAACATGAGCTGAAACTGGCCCAAACCCCAAGTTACCAGGTTATTTACACATACACAGTAAACAGGTTTCTTTTCAGCATCTCCACAACACAGTACACCGGGAGATCAAGCCTCCCAAAAGGCGGCTTTGCAAATGTGTATCAAAAGGCTCTGCAAAGTCAAGGAAAAAAACTATTAAATGCAGGTTAATTACAGTATTCCTCTTTCATCTGTATATAATTTTGCATTTAATGCTTAAATTACAAGTAAGTTCAATAGTTTGTTTCTCTCCATTTTAGTTGGTTTGTAAACACTTCAGATGCACTAAATACCTTGTAAGATTCAACTGTCTGCTGAAAAGTACTGTATTTCCCTAGTATTCTTAAGGTAGCAAAGAGATATGAAAGTGGGAACTGCACACAGTTCCTCACAGAATAGTCACTTAAAAGGTCTCTATCACTGTGCTACTGAAGGTCTTCTGCAGGTACACACTTATTCAAGTATTGCAAAAAGCTAAGGCCACTTTTTCAAGAAAGGAAAGGAAACAAGATGGGATTTTTCAATCCCTCATTCCACCTTTTGAGCAACAAGCCTTTTCTGAAAGGCAGAAGTACTCACATTCCAGGGCTTGGCTCACGGAGCATCCTGCTGTTAGAGAGGTACTCATGCTCCGTATTCTCACAAGCCTGGGCTTTCCCACCTGGCTCCGAGATCCTTCCAAAGATGGAACGGCACCTCCCCAGTGATGACAGCCACTGTCCCAAACAGCTCATGGATCTCACTCCCAGACTTGAATCTTCTGGTGTGGCTGCACTGAGATAACCAGGACCCAGAAATATCATCTTGTACTTAGAAGGGGAAGGTTGGGGAAAGAAGCAGAGAATTCAGGCTGTTTGTGGGACTCCAGGTTTCCCTGTATCTCCTCATGCCCAGCCTGATCCAGCCCAACCATTGCTTCCTCGCAGTCATCATCAGTCCACAAGTACTCAACCCACTCGAGGTTTTGAACATACACTCAACTCAAAGCAACTCAACACACTTGAGGTATCGAGAAGGTAATTCACGTACGTTCAAGTCTTTTTAGGGTTGCTCCTAGCAAGGATTGCTACCAAAAACAATCGCTGATGTCTGCAAAGGAACAAAGCCATTAGTTAGACACAGCTTCCTTCTGTCCAAACAGCTGTTAAAAATAGTTACTGCTTCTGTTGAGGGTACTAAAGCCAGAAGACAACAGGCATACGATCTACAGCAGACCTCGGTAGCTTGTCATGCCTGACTGCACAACGTCCTCCCTGCTGCTGAACAGACCAGAAACACCCCACGAGCCCCTCAGAATAGCAAAAAGCCTTGGGGATGCAGGACAACCTCCTCAACACTGGCCACAGCATCTACAGAACAGAACCTAACGTGATGCTCCAGGTACAAACCTACTCTGCAGGTTTCTGTCTTCCTTCCATAATTGCTACCTATAAAAATAGCAATCCTTGCTATTGAGAGAGATACACCCAGGAAAGGGAATCTGAGGCGGTGCCCAATCAATGACACCACGCTGGTTAAATCTAGCAGCTTTAGTTTGCTCCTGTCTTAAGCATCCAAGGGTTTCCTGGTTCAGCATCATGACATTTTACATGGACAAATGAATCACTTGAGAAAAAAATCTGAGCTCTGCTCTACCAAGACCATTTGACTTCCAGAGAGCCAGAAGGGCCACTGCTGTGAGACAGATATAGATGTGCCCACTGGAGGTGTTCCCATCCACCATTACCTCCTCCTCATTCTTCCACTCGTAGAGCTCCCATGGATATGGCTCACCATTAACTCACAAGTGACGTGCTGGCAACACTACATCTGAGAATCTGCATGGACCTCTGGCAAATCCAACATTTCCCAGTGCTGTCCCTGAAGAATTACCAGCTGTGTGTCATTGTGCAAAATGCAAATATTCCAATGATAGCTTTCAAAAAAAACCCAAACAATAAACAGCCCAACTGAAAAAAAAAGGTGGAAAAGAGAAACCAAACTGGAGCATAGCAGAGGTATGCACGGAAGGAAGCCCAGGAACCAAACAGATGTATGAAACACTTGAGATCTCCCTGCCACGCCTGTTGTGGGCTGCAGCATTTTTGGGGTACCTCTGAAGGCTTCAAAGTGTCTTTCTACACTCCAGTGCCTGGAGTAGCTGACTTTCCTCTGGGTCTTGTCCCAGGTTAGCAAAGAAGGACATCCACTATTAAGGCATCAACGTTCGACCCCAGATTGTTTGTGTTCCTCCAAGGAAAACACAGAACAGGAGGAACAGGTCAGGAACAAGCACTCAGCAGAACGACACTGTAGTTGAATCCAGCACCAAATCAATCGCATAACATGGCATAGAAGTTCTGGGAAAGGAAGGGAACAGACGGAGCTGGGAACTTTCGAGCAATTTTTCAGCTCAGACCCCTCAGCTCTCCATTGTCTCTGAACGAGGTGTGGTGAAGCTCCACTCTTAGTCCTGTCTTTTCATGCCACCCTTGGTCACTGAGGTTTGGTTCTTCTTACCTTCACCCCCTTCGTATCTGCCTCAAGAAGCTGGAGGTTTTGTGCGAAGAATATGGGACTCTGGAATTTTCCAAACTAGATGCTCTCTCAAGTTCATCTGTCTCAAAACACAAGACAGTGCAGACAACTGCACAGGACACTCCCCTGTAATCCACTTAATAAATTATCTGAAAATAAATAAAAAACCCACAAGCACAAAACATGCAGACAGTCAAGCACCGGACACCGCTTTCTTTGGTGAAAACACTCTGTTCTCTAAATTGTTCAAGTAACAGCTTCTCCAATTCATTAGGTGACAGTAAGGGAGAAAGCTGAGGGATTGAAGGCCAAATTTTTGTGAGGAAATATTTCCCACTCCTGCATGTCTCGCGCCTGAGAAAATCCTGAGAATCCATTGTCTGGGAGCAGCTGGTGCTCCAGGAAGAGAAGTGCTACACGGTAGGAGGAAAGTTGTCCACGGGCTCATCTTTCACACTTGACATTAGGCGGCCTTTATCTTGCTCCGCCTCGGAGCAAAGCAGCAAGAATTCTTTACTTGTATGCAGGAAGCAACATAATCTAATTTCTCTGGACTGGTCTGGCACTGTGCTTGGTACCACATCACAGAAGAAAGATGAAAACCAGCTTCACAGAGACGTGAATTAAATGGGCTCTGGAGCAGAAGAAACTGATGCACATTGTTAGGGCTGCAGGAGAAGAGGTGTTAAGATTATAACACTGTTCAGTATGGTAGGTCTCTGTTTATGACCAAAACCTGACCAAACTGTTGCTTCTCCAAATTACTCACATTTTGAAAGACAAGTACTGATAACTGACCAGCATTCCAGCAAAACAGCCAATATCCCAACTTAACCCAACCCTTTCAGGGAACAAGCCAAACATGTCAAAGCCCCAGGCTGGGGCCCCAGACAGCTGCTGACAGTTATGACAGAACTGCACTGGCACATGAACAGTCTTGAGCACTCCTCGAAGCAGCCTTGAGCGAGGGTTCAGCCTGCTCCAAACAATAAATCCTGTGCGAGGTCTCGAGTGGCAGCAGAAGCCAGTTCAGGTTCTTTTCATCCCATCTGAACTGCCTCGGAACCCTGCGTGTGGAAGTCCAGCCGCAGCACGTGCAGGGTGCAGAGCAGGTCAGGAGTCAGAGAGGCCTGTGACTCCGTGGTTGGCAGCTCTGAGCTCACTTCAGCACTATCAGACAAGCAGCAGCCTCCGCTGTTTCTCATTTATCTGGTTCAGAACATCAACAGTGTCTCTGATTAAGGCCTCGAAGATCCCGTCTGCCAACTGCATCTTTACACACAGTTCATCCTCGTCGTAGTTCACCCACTGCGCTTCTTCCTCGTGGAGTTCCTGCACCTTGGAGGGAAGAAAGGCAATACAAACATTACAATTCTGTTGCTCTAAAATAATATCGCCTGCAAAGTTCCAGAAAGAGTCCAAAGCAGTGTGCATCTGCCAACAACATATCTGTCTTTGTAAGAGATTACAGGAAACGCTTGGAATAGCAAAATGAACACTGATCTCTTTGAACCAGGCTATTTCACCGTATGGATGTTTTCTGCTTTTCACTGCAGCATCCATTTTAAAGGATTTCATATTCCTGTACAAGTTTTTCACTTCAAAGGACTCTGCTATTGGGATATTCATGGCCAAAAGGGGAACCTCCATTTAAAAGTCCCTAATTACGTATTTGCAAGAAGCTGATTCCATGAGGCTTGAACTGGTAAGAAATAATGCAAAAGCCTTGAGCAGGGGAAGGAAAAAAAGATTTCACTGCAGTTCTGTTTATTTGAATGAGAATTAGAAAACTTTAAGGAAAACAACTAACTTCTCCAATTCTTCTGCATAGAAAGACAAAATGCTGGCATGTGTTACAAGACAGCATTACAACTCATTTGCACAGAATGCTTCACACTTCGTTGGATTTGACAGCATTACTACAAATGGAATTTTGTATCAGTACATTTGAAGAGTACTTATTTCCTTCTATTCCTAAATTGTTGACAAGGAAAATCCTCTTTTACTGGTCACTGACAAATAGGTGGTTTAATATCAGATTGAAAAATATAATTTCATTCAGCAAATCAAGTCTTCTTGAGAGTCTCCCCAAAATGGACATCTCCAATTAGACTTATTACAAATTTGTCTCAGCAACCATTTCATTATTGCGGACACACCCTAATAAAGCTGAAACCTTTTAGAAAAGAAGGAATGGGTGCAAACATCACTCGGATTTAAAGTGACAAAGAGAACTTGTTGAAAGCTCTGTCTCTGCTCAGCTTTAGCAGAAAGCTCCTCCAACCATAAATCTCACACTCTGAACTAAAAATACATTTACACTGTGCAAGCGGGGCAGACACACAGGCACCGCCAAACCAAGGTTAAACACACTAAAAAATCCACTAAACCAGGATCAGTATGTAACAGTGTTGCATTCTATGACAGGACATGAGCTATAGCCCCAACATCCTCTCTTCTTTCTGCCTGAAGCTAAACCTCGCAGAAACTGGTCTGTTTTGAAGCTGACAGCTGCTGTAGCATAATGATGATTCAATAACCCAAGCACAGTGTGAAGCCCAAGAACAGGCTGCTATGGGAACCCCAGGGAACCGGCACTGCTGCAGGGTTTGCAGCCATTCATAAGGCCTCAGTTAGACACGGGGCTTCAGTCTGACAGCTCTTTTCTCCCTCTCTTAAGAGAGCTTGGGGAGAGGGGCAGGGATCTCATCCTGCAAACAGCTTTGGACGAGTCACGCTGCCTGCTTACAAATCTGTGCTACCACAGCCAGGGCCTCTTTCCCACACAGCTGTCAAAGACACGGCATTAATGGCTTCATTAGGCTTCTTACTAACACGGAAGAAGCAACATTGTTGGCAATCAAACTTTGAAGGAGTGTTGTAGGTGAAAAATCATTTAAATGAAAGGCTAACAAGTGGCAGGTAACTGGATGTGGGTCTGTGTGGGGGTGAATGTCTGAAAGAGACTGCTGAACTCTCACACAGAAGTGCTGCCTGCAACCTGTATGGGCTGGTTGTAAATTCTGATAAAGTAAACAACAGCAGCATGTCCCGAGTTCTCCTATCAATAAAGAGGCGTAAGACAGAAGCAGTTATTTGCAGACTGATTATGTGTCTACTTCACAGACTATTTACATAAGGAAAAGAAAGATACAGGGGTCACAAAATGAACAGATGGTGCCAAAAAAGAGTTCCCTAAAAGGAGAAGTGGTTTGGGAAAAGAAACAGGGGGCCCAAAGGGAGAAAGTGAAGATTGTTGCTGCAGGAAAGATCCTGGAAATGGGGGAAGATGCTGAAGATGAAGGAGGTGGGTGGAGACGAATGCCAGGGGACGCCCAGGGACTTTGACTGATGACATCCACGGCTGGCAACCTGTAGCAGCTGCATGGTAGTGACTAATGTGATTTCCTGTCCGACCCTCCCAGGCCAGCAGTGACCCCACTGCTAAAAAGTGAAGTTAAGACCTAGTGAGCATAACACTGGGGCTGGGGGGAAGCAAGTGAGTAAAATAATCAAGCAGGTTAAAAGCTCTGACCTCACTGGCCTTGAACAAACCCCAATATCCAGATCCACACTAAGCTGTTGTTTATTCTGTCTCCCTGCAACCGTGTGATCAGACAATTCCTTTACTGTGCTCTAGGAGGGAAAAGAGAAACATGGGATAAAGAAGTAAACACCAGAGGAGAAGGTACTCAATCCAGGCAGAGAAAGGCTGCATGTTTAATAGCAGCAGAAAGATGAAGAAAGAAAAACAGTATCAATGATTAATTTTCTCTTGCCTCTATCATTCCCCCCTTTCTCACAGCACAATGCACAATTTCCTTTGGCATTAGAAGGACTTCCTCGAGCATACTTTTGGAAAACTGCGAGAATGTGCAGTCTGCAGCTGCAGGCAAGTCTTGTTTATGCTGTATTCAGAACACGTGTGGAAACGCTGTGCTGCTTTGCAGCCCTGGCTGCACCATCTGAGCCAAGGCACTTGCGTTTCCTTTGTCTGGGAAAGGCTTGATCCATTTGTTGTGTTACCAAAAACTGCTCCTAAGCAGTGGAAACAGTTTGTTTAACATTTGACAACTATCCTGACTTTCATGGAAATGGTCTTTGCCTTGTCTTCAGTACATGCACAGCATTTAAGTTCTTGCACTTTCTCATGACAAAAGTAAAACTTCCTCTATTTGATACCAGGAAGTAAGATCTCTATACCAGAAAGAAACGGCACTTGGGTAAAATTAGGAAAACTACAGTTTTAACGGAACTGAATTCTATCCTACAGGACAAGAGAAATAGTGATGCAATGAAGAAGGCTGTTTGGTATTTTTCCTGTGTGATTTTTAAAAAAACATGGAAAGAAGGGGGCATGCACACAAAAGAAAAATCAGGAGATAACACGGTCACATGATCTTGCTAGCCATCTGAAAAGCAGCACCTAAAAAAACCCACTTAAAGTACTATAATCAGAAGGAACTTTAAAGAGTGAGTTAGCATGTTTTGATTTCTGCAGGTTCCTGTTCAGAACCATTAATATTTCTAAAATAACCTACATTTAAGGAGTAACTAGACTGTTTGGGAGAGTGAAAAAAATAAATATCCAGATAGAAAAGTAGTGTCTTGGAACAATGCCAGCAGGAGGAAGGTGGGCAGGTGCATTCTCACAGCCTTGTTTCGCTCTTAGTGTGCCTGGAAATCTTAAGACACACAGAGGAGCATTCAAGCAGGCTTTGAGTCTCTTCTTACTGTGCACTCCCCTTGAGTTTAGCTCTGGGGTGCTGCAGCACTGGCACCTCCAGCTCTCTAATTAAGCCAACTTGGTAGGAACAGCCCTGCTTTGTTGCAGAGTTTCTGCATGAAGAGAAACATTCTTGTTGTTAAGTCAACAGGTCAGAAGATCAGGCACTTTTCAGCACTCTGCTGGCAGGCTCCTCAGGTGTGAAAACCAAACACAGGTCTGGCAGTATCATGTGAGCTCTGCTTTCTCAAGCTTCAGATAAAAGGGAAGGGGGGCTGGCAGGGAAAGCAATGGCAGAGTTTGTTCTAGCCCCATGCAAACAGATCAGCACAGGGAGTTTTGGCTGAAGACCCAATGGAAAAAAAGGAGTGGAAACAACCTATTGAACTTAAATAAGGAGATAGGAGGGTTCTTGCTCTAGCTTAAAAACAGGTTTTGAAAGGTGCAGGCAGCCCTGATGTACTGAAATGTACATTCGACATTCTCCACAAAGCACGGACAGCACACACGTGATAAAGGAACAACACAAAGGGACATGGGGAGAAGAAAACAAATACTGAGACATTCCTTCAACTTGATTTTAAACAAAGTAGCTTTTCATAAATGTGACACTCCCATACTTGTTTTCTGGAAGCCAAGATTTACCATAAATGTTAGTAACTGGAGCAAATATTCAGCAGATCAGAGAGATCCCTGAAGAATCCCAATATAAATGGTTTGTGAGGACAGAGATGCCTCATCAAAGGCAAAAAGGAGAAGAGGAAGACCGTTTTTTGCCACTGGCACTAAAACATGACTAACCATATTGGTGTCAATGCTGGGAAAGCACAGACCAAGGCGAAATGCAACTAAAGATGCATCATTTGGGGGAAGCAGCAAAGCTCAAGGCAGAGCAAGGGCGCACAGGGCTAATCCACTCTGCTCTCCTCAGTTCCCCGCAGGTGTGATGGCCAACTGTGAAGGTCACAGAGAGCACCAGAGCAGCACAGGCTGCTTTTCCTGCCATGCTCCTTACCCACAAGGCTGAACCTTCCACTGGGAATTGGGTTTAGTATGATAAACCCAGAAGGACACATCCAGGGATAATCAGGGAGAGAATAAGGTGGGTAAAAACTTGTTTCTGTCCCTACAGAAGAAATAGAAGTCATGTCTAGCTCCTGGGTCAGGCAGTATTGGACAGTCAGGTATGTTCAATCTTCTCAGAATCACTAAAATACACAGTTGTCTCAACAGAAAACTGTCAAGGGATGTTTTTATTTAAGGGTTAATTTTACATAAAGGGGAAATCAAGAAACTGTGAAGAAACTATGCTCTAAGTTTAAATGCAAATAACAGAAGACTAAGAATGTTCATCTCTGCTTTAAAAAGATTATGTTTTATTTTAACAGCCTTTGCCTTTACAAGCAGCAAAAGAATGTGGAGAATCAGCTCATGTATGTATTCACATGACATCCCCTACACATTGCAGGTGGTATATACTGACTACATCTTCACAAACACTTCAACTAAGTATTTTGAATTGTGATTTCCAAAGAGTATTTTACAGCACCTAAACCTACCAAAAAAGTCTCATTTTCTCTTTCAGGAAATTGCTCTATTTGAACAGACTTTCAACGAAATCTGGAGAACCTTAAAACTGGCCTCTCAGTTTACGGCTACACCATGAGCTACTTGGGATAGGCAGCTGGCCTTGCACCTCTGTATCCACTTCTGGCCTTGGATCTGTGCTACCACAGAACTCGTGACCTTAAGCACAGTTGGGGACTGACTAGGAGACAGAGAAAGCTGTCCAGATACTTCATGTTTTATAGAGATTTTAATAAAATAAGGCAAGAGAGATTGTACGCTATCTCCTTAGGTTTTCAGGTGGAAGTTTCTCTGATAGGGTCTCACATTACAGTATCACTTTGTAAGCAATGCCACTGAAACTGCCTTATTCCTAAAGCATGGCATGCTACAGCCTTCACAGAGTTGTTCCCAGTCTTCAGCTGAGATTTTATTACCATATTTTTGTAAGAACAAAATAAAATTAAACACATGATTTATTAAGCCAAACTTGCCAGAGCTCCATTCATCTTTGATGTCTGGGTCTGCATGTAAATCACAGACTGGATTGTCTGAACTTCAAACTTATTTCACCTCAGCACTTTGGATGCCTTCAACTGGAACAAATTTTTCCAGTCAGGAATTTTTCTTTCTAGCTATGTTGCAAAAAAATTAGGAAGTTGGTACACAAGCATAATAGCTGTAATATTAGTTCTTTTGGGGATCTAAACATAGAACGTTTCTGTGCATGCTTTAACCTCCACATCCCACAGTCAAGTGTATCAGGATGCATTGGGACCTATAAATAGATATTCTATTTACATACAATTAACCTTCTGGGAAAAAGCTTGTGTTGGAAACCTTCCAGTGATGGGACATTAAAAGACCACACAACCCATGGTTCCAAATTACTTGTATGTGCACATTGTGTGCAATCAATTTCAGGTATAATTAAGTGAAGCACACTGTTAATGACGACTCATATTCCCAAGCAGAACCTTCACTATCATTATAGCCAATAAAGATGTTAATCATCCTGCAATACAAGCCAACAAGTAACTTTCAAAAACTAGTACACAGCCAGATATGCTCCATCTTAGGCAGTGTGAATTGTCTCTGCCTCAGCAGCAGCTGCATTTACTAGTTCAATTATGTTTTCAGTATCACTGTCTCAAATTAAATAGGATTACTGCAAAATAAAAACATTTTAAATTAAAGTAAGAGGAAAAACATATTCCCTTCCCAAAGAAAAACTCTACTCTCAAATATTTCAGTGTTTCCTTCTGGAAATTCACACTTTAAACTTTTGGGAGTGAGCAAATTTATACTCCAGTCAAATCAGTAGGCAGAATTAACTCAAGTTACCTTACCTCACTGGCACTGCACTTCTGTTTTTGCCAAGAGTCAGACTTCAGTCAAAGTAACCAACACGATTGCTCATTTTTATCCACTTACCAGGATATGATCCACTCGGTCTCGTTTCTTCCGCCCAAATTTCATCATCTTCTGCCAGTCTGTTTTGTGATTAGGCTCCTTCCTCAGGCTGAACAACTTCAGTACTTCAGCTGCAATGAAGTTCTACAGAACAGTAAAGGTCAGATTTATCACATCTGAGCTAAGAAATAAAAGGTATGCACAAAGTATCTCCCCTAAAAAGTCCCACTAGAGAATTCAGAGCAGCTTCCTGTTTAGCTCAGGGACATAGAGACTATGCAGCAAAGTTACACTGAAAGTCTCTCAAGCAGCATTACACAGACAGGACAATTATTAAACTCAGACGTGGTGGGGGGAAAAAGACACCCACTGCTCTAGCAATCTTGGAAACAAACTTTCAATTCAACACTACACAAGCAGAAGATTCTGACAATTTTTATTATGAGAAAATGTTAAAGAAAAGCAGGGGGGGAATTTGGTGTCCTTTTCCTGTGCCCCTGCTATCCCCTGCCACATGTTTTTGCAAGTCTTTTCAATCAGAATGATCCTGATACTATTTCTTTCTTTTCTAATCTTTTCTGGACACTTAACAAGCTGTATCTTCAGCAGGTTAATCAAAATATAGTCAGTCCCCCTCAGTTTCAGAAGAAACAGCACAGGTGGAAGCCTTCGTTTGTGTCCTGATGAACAGTGTGGAATGTTCTTTGTGGAGCGTTTTCAGGGAGACAGGTTTTTTCCCAATGTCCAGCCCTGCAAGCCTAACCCACATTCAGTCAGGCTCTAATTTTCTGGGATTTCGTCCTTTCTTGAGCAGTACCACCAGTAACATGGAGGTCTCCTCTGGCCTGTCAAACACAACAATGCCCTCACCAGTCAAATTTTGGGTCCTTCTGTGCAACTCTCACTCTCCTCAGTGAGGCTGGCACAGGTGTTCTGAGTGAAAAATCCAGCTCATCCCATTTGGCCCAACCCTACCACTGGATCCATTCCAAATTAGCCAGAGTACCATGGAAATCTGCTAAAGGAGCAGCCTGTCAGCATACCAATTTTATAAGATCAAGGTCATCCTGGCAGTACTGCACAGGGGACTGAGGTTAAAAATAACCAGTAGCAGACAAAAGGACAGGGAGACCAATCTATTGAGTAAAAAAAGGACCATTTTGACAAATTCTCTTTCAGGTTTGTAATCTCCTTTCTCTTCTTAAGTCATCTCTTGCTGGGTAAATCTCTTATGATCTTCTAATTCAATGTTTTTCATCTCATTTTCCTAGCAAAACAAAGACTTCTTCCTACCTTGATTTCATCCAGATCATTCAGATCTTTGACTCGGCGAAAATAGGCAGAAGCAATCCTACACGGTTTCATCCAAATAGGCTGATTTAGATTGGGATCCTCAGCAAAGATTTCCCCAAAGATCTCTCTTGTTAAATCAAACACCACCTTAACAAAGAAAGAAGTAAAAGTTACGGCTTCTTTTGTCCATCATCAACATTCAAAGGGCAAGACCAAAATGCCTGAAGACCGTACCTTTTTATAAACCTGCTTGTTTATGGTGTCCGTGTCCTGCTCTTGGAGGGTACCACTAAGGTCTGTATGAAGGCTGCAGCTCTGAAGATCGTGACCCATCTCTTTCAGCTTCCAGAGCTCCTCAGCTGCGGCATGCACCATTCCTTCCACCTCCACGGCAGTGTGAGGGACTGCCAGGGGCTCCTCACTCGGCTTTGTTGGCACTTTCTGTGGTTCTACCTGGGGCAGTACTGCTGGTTCCTCAGCTTGCTTCTGCTGCAGCTTACGGGAACTCAGGCCATAGTCCTCATCAAACCAGTCTTGATCATCTCCCAGCACACTCAGGAACTCCCGGCTGAGCTCCAGCTCTGCCAGTCTCTTGGCAAGCTCTTCCTGGCCACTGGCACCCAACACTGGACTCTCCTGTGAATTAAGAGCCACAGAGTAAATATGAAAGTGGTGTCACACTGTTGTCTAACTCTGCTTACATTTTTAAATGTTTTACTGATGTAGTTGGCAATATATGGCTACCAAAACGAGCCATGCAGTGGGATACTCAAAAACATGTAAGACACGTACAGAAGATACAGGTAATCTCCACATCATCCAACAGAACTTGGGAGAAGAACTGGTGCCACACCAAATTCCCCAGATTCAATCGTCACCAGTCAAAGGCACAATCAGCTCTTAAAATCAGTGCAAGATGTCTGCTACTCACCGGTCTGGGACACATGTCTGGAGAAGAAAGTTCTTCTCTGTCATCTTCCAAATCAGAGCTTAGGAAGAAGTTATTCAGTCCGTCTGGAATCTGCTTTTCAACCTGCTGGGGTGGGGTACCAGCTTCCTCCTTCACATCACAGAGCTCCTGGTTGCTGAGCTGGATTTTCTCATTCTTGATCTTCTTTATTTGCTGTAACTGATTGACTGTGTCTTTCACAAAATCTCTAAGTAGACTGTCTGTCAGCAAACTGACCTTTTCCAGTTGGTCCTTCGACTTTTCTTCCTCTCTAAGTGGCAGGCTGAGCTGTGCTTCTAACTGGTTCTTTTCTTTTGTCAGCAAATCCAGCAGTGGAGTTGCAGGCTTCTGCACAACGCCAGGAGAGAGATCATCTAAATTCTCAGCACATTCTTCTCCCAGTGTCTTCTGCCTTTCCAGTTTTTCAGAAAGGAAATCTGACATGTCATCCAATTGAACAGCAGAAATCTCATCCACAACACTAGAAATAAGAGGAGTGTGGCTGGCCTCCTCTTTTACAGCATCCTTCAGGTAATCCACCACTGACTGTTCCTGGGCAAGTGAACCAGTAGCTACAGAAATCTCCTTTATGCTGTTTGCTTTAGATGACAATTCCTCATCAACCTGTTCCTCAGCTGAGGCTTCTGAAACAGCTGGGTCTGCAGGAGCTTTACCATGGGAATAGTTCTCTGTTGTACTTCTGCTCTGGCTTTCAGCCTCTTTGCCAGGTTTGGAACTTCCTCTGTCTTTCTGCTCAGCTTTGTGTTGTTTCTCCAGTCTATCATCAAAGAATGAGTCTTCATCCTTATTTGTGTCTAAATGGCTATCGATACTTTCTGTAATGTGAGAGATTTTTTGAGGTGGAGCAAAAATACCATGTTTTTCTCTGCAATCAAAGTATTTAATACCATCATATGTTCCATTATTGTTCCCTTCAGGTTTATCCAACTCCACACCAGCCCAAAACCCTTTGGCAAATTTAGTCAGCCCTTTGAATCGCAGTGTTCCAGGCTGGACTTTGCTCACAAGTACTCTATCACCAATGTTGAAATCGGACAAACTATCTGTTTCTTCTGTGATTGAAACTGAGGCCCAGAGTGGTGAGCCAGTAGGGGCCTGTTCTTGCTCCACATCTCTGCGTTCAGTATTTTTCATAAGTTCTGTTGGGGACTTCAGTTCTAGTAACCTCTCTGAGTGCAGGCTGCCAGAGAGAGACCTGTCACTGAGGCACTCACTGATGTCGCCATCGCTGCCCAGGCTGGTGGACCTGCTTCGGCTGGCCTGGCTGTGCTGGGACGGCTCCCTCAGAGACTCCCCGTTAGCAGACAGAAGGGATCCTTCAAAGTCATCTCGGTAATGTTCCCCAGGAAGTGTTTCTTCAGCTGAAGCTTGTTTTCTGGAAGAGGATCCTTCAAAGTCTTCAAGGTACGATGGCTCTTTTTGACTAAAGAGCTGTTCTGAAAGCAGATGAACTTTTTCCAGTGCAGATCTGCTGAGCTTATGAGAAGTCTCCTCTACACTTGGGCCACTTACAGCATCTTTATCTGACTGTCTCTGTTCTAAGAATTCTTCTGTACCATGAAGACTGTCCACAGCCAAATCAAACAGTTCCTTCTGAGAGTGTTTGCTTTCAGAGCAGAGGTCCAGTGAACTCTCCCGTCCTTTATCTAATGTCAGCAAGACATCAGAACTCTCCAAAGGTTTAACATGAGAACCTTCAGTCTCATATTCCTCTGACTTTATGTATTCCAAGTCTTCTGTAATCTCAGATTTATGACTAATGATAGTACCAACACTGGATCCATTCACCACTTTGTTCACTGACTCAAAGGATATCCTGCTAATCTCTTTCATGTCTTTGAGAAGAGCTGATGAGGGGGCACTATCTAAGGAATCACCAGATCCTGCTCTGGAACTCCTTGGTAACACTAAAACCAAGGAAGCTGTTCCAGAAGGCTCTCCTGCATGAACAGCTGCCACAGCCACCTTCTTGGTGTGCACAGACACAGATCTCTCGGTTCTTGATGACACAGCATCTTGAAGGAAAATAAGAAGTGAATTTCAGCAGATTGTATAACCCATAGTGTTTTATTGAAAACAGCAATCATAGGCAACTAAATTAATATCAAGGTTTCTATGCTAAAAGAAGTTACAAACTGGTGCCTTGGGAACATATTACTTCTGTCTGTCCTATGAACATGAGCAACTTTCACTCAGTTCCAGGTTCTAATGTTTTCTTTCTGATTCTGTTCTGTTTACCAGTATCCCAAGGTAAGGACTCAGTTATTTGTTTGGAACCACAAATACCATGAAGATTAGAATGGAGATAATGACTAGATAATGATCAACAGCAAAACATTGGAAAGTATCTAAAAAACTACTCTCAAGTGATAAAAGGAACACGAAATGGAAGAAAGTAAAAAGGTTGTCAATTATGGTTTCATACAAACCTCAGCAAGACTAAACTAAATACTGAATACACAGGAAACAGCAAAAGCAGAACCCTGCTAAATAAAATTGCAAAAAATACAGCCTAATCACTATGGTTTCATGAAATCTGCATCCTCTCCTAAAATCTCTTCTTGAATCAAGAAGGAAAAGGTTAAAGAATTCTAAAATAGTCAGTCTTCACAATCTTCACCTGTAGTATGGATTTTGCCAGTTACATACCTGCATGTTCTGAAATGGATTCCAAAGATGCTCTGGATCTCTCTGATTCAGTCAGTGATTTCCAGTTTTTAGCTGTCTCAGGCCTAAATTGGAAAAACCCCAAATTGCATGGTTACATCAGACAGTGTGTTGTTTGGTTTTTTCTGTTTTCTTTTTTAATAGATAAAAATGGAAATACGAGCATCTATAATCACAATACCACACCAATGATAACATAAGCAGTTTGCTTTGCCAACATACTATGACCTTACAAAGTAGAAATGGGGACAGAGAGGAGACTCTGTAGAGTCCTGGAAGTAATTTTTTAAAAGACCAAACTGTATCTCTTTTCCAGGAAAAAAAAAAGAGAGAGAAAAAAGTTAGGTTGTTTCTGGAGGTTTTTTTTACTTGAATGCACTAAAATTGCACCATCTACTGGAGAAAATGAAATGCTTAAAATACAGTAGGAGGTACAGAAAGTCAGCTGAATTCTCTACCCTTTAAAACCTAAGATCTAAACCAGATTTAAGTTGCAAAGATGAAGGGTTTGCCTCACACAGTGTAACAGGCATAATGAGTGACCAAAATGGAAAAAAAATTCCTTCAGGTCTATATCCATACAAATCATTTGGCACAATTCTGGCTCAACTGATCATTATTGTTCAGAAAAAACCTTGAAAATAGAATATGAAAGGCTGGGCAGGACAAAAGTGAGGTGCATATGATTACAAACCCAGTAAATCTTATCTATCTTGGGTCTGGTAAGAGCAGCAAAGAGGTCAATAGATACTGCCACTGTCCAGTGGTTTAAGGCAGAGCAGTTACCAGCTTTCCTTGCATCCATGGTTTCAGCAATCACCACAGTTCCAGAGTAATCTCAAAAAGAGGAAGAAATCCCAGTTACCTGTGGAGTGGTGGTGCCTTAATCTTAGGTTTTTCAGCAGCAGCTGAGGAGGGAGTTTTAATCTGAGGTTTGGCTGTTGGTGATGCCTCCAGATCTCGGCTCAGCTCAGCTTCAGTCTTCTTGATGAACTCATCATACGACTGCACATGGAAAACAATTACAGCTGTTAATACTCTAAACCATAACTGCAATTCAACAATCAAAACCTACTAAATGAATAAAGAATACAGCTGGTTTCTCTGTAAAGAAATCTATTTAACTTTGCCAAGCTCTACAGTTGCAAATCCTAAATATTTCAATACTTCCAAAAAAAAATACATAAGCATCACTCTTTAATCCAAGCTAGGATACTAATGTGTATAAACATACAGAAGCCCCCTCAACACTGTTAGTAACCCATTAAAGACAGACATTTTAAAAGTGAATGGCATTTTTGCCTCAAAGCTCTGGTTCATGACTGGAAACAGTTAAAGAGCCAGGCTGGATGGAGCTTTGAGCAACTTGGCCTAGTGGAAGGTGTCCCTGCTTGCGGCAGCGGGGTTGGAACGGGATGATTTTCAAGGTCCTTTCCAACCCAAACCATTCTATGATTCTGTGTGACAGTCACACTTCTATCACTACAATGTGTCTTTCACAGCTGTTGATACAATATTCTGCCAGCAACATCCACCCTATAAAGATTTATCCAAGGCTAATAAACTGTTACTTTGCCCTTCTTCCTACTGTTCCTGACCTCCAGTTGTTTGATCAAACTGGCTTCTTGGGCCTTCAGTCTCTCCTTTTGTCTCTTTTTCTGCTCCTTTTTCAGCTGGTAAACCACAGATTTCCTTTTCCGTAGTTCATCCTTCAGGGCCCTGATGCGTCCTTCAATGTCACTTTGATCAGAGGTGGTTTCTGAAAAAGCTTAGTTTTAGTCTTTATAAACTTGCACCTCACAAAACAGTTCTGTTCAAAGCAATAAACAGTCATTCAGTAAAAACAAAATATGGTCCAAGCAAAACATCAAACAATTTAACATCAACATGTTAATTAACACAGTAAGACTCCTAAAGGGGGGTTTCAGATTCTGAACACTATTAGAAGATGTAAAAAGTGTTGCATGTTATTTCATTTAGAAGAGAAAGGCTCTGACATACACAGTAACTTGTTACCAAACTTGTTCACATCAACCACTCGTGTTTGCTCGTCACTAACTGCTTGTCATGTTGGGTGCTGCAGAAGTTAACTTTCTGACATATTTAAAAATAAAACTCAAAGATGCACACCAAAAATGTATCTGAAATATAGGTTTACAATTATTAATAGCAAGTTCAAGCTACAGAGTACACTTAATTCAGGAGGATGTCACTTGGAACAGTGGACTCCAAATCAAGAATAAGTTTCTGGCACAATCAGATTTTCTGTCACCTAGACTAAATGCATCTATGAAATGCAGAGCTGACTGGTCAACAGCTGGAAGGGAAGTAAATTTAAACAATGCAGAGACTTTCACTGTCACCAAATACTCAGATCCAGTCTCTGCATGATAACCCTATTCTACCAATAACTCTGCTGCTTTCCTTATTGCTACTGTAACTCTTTCCTGATTTCCTTAGTCTCTCAGACTTTACACGGAGACTGCCTCAGTCTCTCATTAGTTGTTTTCTTCCACTCACCTGACTCTGTCCATTTGTTTCTTATTTTAAATGTATACTAACATAGTGCAAAACAAGATCCTTGGCCCATGTTGGTGCTACCACAATTAACTATGAAAAACTCTTCAAGGTATTTACCTGACACAGCCTTACTGGAGCTCCTCCCTGGCTGATGTGCCCCTTCCTCTTCTATAGCTGCAGCTCCTAAGAGGAGGATCTTGGCTGGTTTGTTTTTCTAATGCTCAATATCACCTGTAATGTTTCTGGATGCTCATAAATGCCAATTACTTTACTTAATATTCTAGAAAGTTACCAGTATGCTTTGGTCAGCTAGCAGGAACAGCTGGACATTTTCCTAATCCATCTCATTTCTGAAGATAATCAAAGATTCCGTAACAACAGCCAGTAAATGCAATCAAGCTACCATATTCTCTTTCCATTAGCAACTGTTGTTAACCATTTAAAGAATAAAAAAAACCCAAAACCCAAACAAAAAGAATGGAATCTCACTTGCTGATCAGGAGCACTGTGATGCCACTGCAATTAACAGCTCCTCCCTAACAGTAAGTGACCACTATGTAATTACAGCATTTCTTGATCAACTCATAAGGGAAAGATCTGCACATGCTTTCATCTTTGATGATCTTGTCTACGTTTGCATCAGACGGACAGGGCAATGACTTCATTGCTACTCAGCAGGCCAGAACATTTGTCTCTTTACAATGGAATGATTTATTGTGAAAACAGCACTCCTGATCGGCTGCCTACCTCTTACACCCTTCTCCAGCATCTGAAATCAAAGACTGTCAATATTTTATTTTACAAAAGTTTATTTTCATGACCACCTTTGCCTGCTCTACATTTCATAATGGCTTCCTTATATGGCTGTTGAATCAGAGCTTGAAAATAACTTTATCAAGGTGCTGAAAGATTGACTGTGTTGCAAACTGCTCTCCAGACAGAACCCCAACACAAATTACTCAGTGCAAATACCCAGGTGCTTCTCACAGTAAGTTACCAACTACAACAAGTAACAGCCAGTACACAACAGAACCTTCTAATTCTTTATCCACTAAGATCTTATAGTTTAAAAAAACCAAGCAGGAAAACGCTATTTCATTTGCCAAGAAGTATTTTGTGATGCTCTAGCAATTTTATTGCAGAAAATAAGACATTCTAGAGACTAAAAGCATGGAAAGGGTCAAAACAGACTTCCCAGGTGAACAGAGTGGATGATGGTGACCGACTGGACAGTGGCTCAGGAAGCCCTGAATCCACATGACTAACAGACTGAGAGCACACCAGGGAAAGGGCTGCTCTGTACCACTTCGCTTCCAATACTCCCTCCCTCAGCATTTACTGGCAGCCAGTTTGGGCACTGGATAAAGGGTATAACGAGTCCATATAGTAGACTGTGTATTTTATAGCTCAAAATGCAATCTTAGGCCCTATTTTACTGCACACAGATGAAACCCTCCTGCAAAAATAAACCCCTGTGTCCTGAAGCATCCACTGATTCTGCACGTGGCAGAGCAGGTCCAAGGGTCTCACCTACACTGCCACGTAACAGAGCTATACTGCTTTTAGAGCCAGGCTGTGTTCAGAAGGAGGTATTTTTAAAATCTAGGAACACCTTAACTACTGACTCTTATCTTCTTCACATCTGCACCACCTTCTACAAGAAGAGATTATGTATAGACCTTCTTACATTAAGATCTTCTAAAGCTGAAGAGATCAAATTACATAATGGAGGAATACTCCCACCCACCCCAAACCGTGGCACTTTCCAGGAATTTGTCTCCCTCCCCACATCTATGTCTGCATTACAAGTTTGTTGAAAGCAAAAGCTTTGAAAAAGCAATTTAAACCCCAATGGACATTACACTTACCCGACTGTGTCATAGATAAAGATTCATCAGACCAGTTGTGAGATGTCTGATGAGACTTCACAGGTGAGCGTAGCTGTCCTCCAGTTCTGTGGCTGCCTTTGCTGGAGTCTTGCTTTGATATAGATATGCTGCTTTTGGGAGGGGACTGAGAGAAGAAAAGGATAAGTAAGTAACTGAAGTTTGAAAGGAGGAGATCACTGTCATCAGGAGCCAGTTACAAGGAAAGAACAGCATGACAAGAGAACATCTCAAACAGTGGTACCTATACAACAATCTTAAGAAGAATTTAATCTCTGCTAGACAATAAAACAAAAATACCAGGAGCAGCAATAGCTGACTGCTTACTTGAAGCCTAGATTTCGATAAAACTGTTTAGACTACTCTACAACCACCTAAGTGAACTGACATGGCTCTGACTCACACATGTTCAATACATTTGTATCATCTTATTTGGCTACAACCACAGCAACAGGAACTCTAGTAAATACACTGATGAAATCAACCACTTCAGGTAAGGGGTGCAAGATGACATTCTGAATCAGTGAAACAACACAGCACTGTTTCTCTGAGGCCACGCAAAAATTCAAAGAGCCAATATTCTTCCAAAATACTGCTTAATGCTTCAACATTATCCTACAAACCTTTAACACACCCCAGACACAACCTCTGGCATGTATTAAACATTTTATCATTATCTCCTCAGCAAATTTCCCAAGAAAGTATTCGTAGTAAGTCTAGATGAGCAGTTCTTTTACCCCACAGACACTGCATTTTCTGTCTTATTGAGCACAGGGCAAAGTTATCAGGATGAAACTCATCAAAATTGTCATTCAACAAGAAATAACAACTGTAATAAAACAAATAAAGCAGAATTAAGCAGGAAGCAGACATTATCTGAAACCCAAAGGATTGTGCACGAGGTTACAGCTCTGCTACTTCATCCTATAGCTCCACTTTGGGATACAATACTTGCAAATAAGGCGAAGTGGAAAAACAGAGCATAGCTTCCATGGCCTCAAAGAATGTATACAATGGCAACAAGCTAGCCTACAGCTAATTCACACTGGTAAACTGGGTCAGTGTTCCACCACTCAGCACTGCATACCTACGTGACATATGCAAAATGTTTTGCAAGACTACCCACAAGTGTAAAAATATCTAAACTCTGTGAGGAAGCAATTTTTCCAAAAGACTTCAAAGCACATGTCTGATCACAATGATTGCTCACAGTAATGTGAAATGGTATCACAAACACAGAAAACAGATTTAGTTAATAGTTTAAGCTCTGCTTTGACAGCTGGGATGGCTAAACTGACTAGTTCTCTAATAGTGTGTATGAGTACATAACAGCTCACTCACAAGTTTGCCAGGAGAGGTAGAGGACTTGAACTCTTCAGTATAAGCCATTTCTTCATTAATTGTACTCTGATCTGGGCTTTCTGGCTGTCCATGGCCCATGGGCTCTGATGGGACAGACTCAGCAGCCAGACTGCCAAGATCTTCTGGGATTGAGCTTTCACTGTTCAGATGAGAGCAAGAAGGCACTGGAGACTCTTCTTCACTAGCTGTTTCTGAGATTCAATGAGACAAAAAACAAAGCACTTAAGAACTTCCACCATCTTATATGCAGAGGCTGAAGGCATAAGGTTGGAGGTAAACTTTGTATGCTGTCTGTATATAAAATAGTAACTGCTACTAATACACATCAAACAAGCATTATTTCACTCACCTAGATACTGATAGTGAAATATTTAGCAAGAACAAGCCTGTTTGTACCAGAGAACTATGATTTAAAACTATGATGTGTGTTCAGGAAACAACTGGATGTAGCACTTAGTGCCACGGTCCAGCCAACAAGTGGTGCTCAGTAAGAGGCTGGACTTGATGATCTCAGAGGTCTTTTCCAACCTAAATGATTCTGTGCATCTGTGAAAACTGCCAAATTTTCTTAATGATTGCTGAATATCTAAAATAAAGAGGTTTTCAGGATAGTCTAACATTTTTCAGACAACACACTCCAAAAAGATTATTAGGAAAACCTGTCCTTCCAGTTGACCATACACCAGCAACAGTCACCATTAGTCTGAAGAAGTCATGGAGGAGCATATAATCTGCAAGCCAGATCTTGAATTTAGAATTGACTGCTTCCTTTACAGTAGTTGCAGAAAATATTTTAATGTTATGATTTCATCATGAGTCTCTCAAGTGGCAACAAGCAAAATAATAAGTTGGGTTTTCAATATTCCTGTTTACTAAATTCCGCAGGAGTCATGGCATTACTGAGGCAGCCATGGAGAACTATTCAACGTTTGAGCAAAGCCTGGGGAGAGGAACTCTTCCTTCTGAAGCAGGGCTGTACTTCAGTGTTTGCTGGTAGATACAATTAATAGAAAGCAAGTGTATTTTTTCACCTATTGATGAGAATTCAGAACTCATGCTGAATTTTTGTTAATTGGAATTTACTGATTCATACACATATCATCTTTAAAATGTCTTACAATGCCTAAAATCCACATGGCTGTTTTCACTAACAAGTGTAATAGGGCATAATTCTGAATTCCCTTTGCACATTCAAAGGATGTCTTGCCTACTTTCAGCAAAGCAGGAGAAAAAAAATAGATTTGTTTTAAGAACAATCCCTGAAATGTCATTATTTTCTCACTGCAATTCAGTCCTCTGTGTTTCAGCATGGTCCACTTAAGACAGAACAGTAAAGTTGTAGCTCCCAACATCTGGAGTTCAGTTTTTCCTCACAACAGCATCATTTATACAAATTACATCCTAGCACACTTTACCATGGCTACACATTTCAAACAGGCTGAGTTAACAACAGAAGGGAGAAAAAAATTCTTTCAATTATTTGAAAACACTGACAAGGGCAAAGCAGCCCCTGACAGGAGCCGTCCTCACTAACAGTATGTAAGCTAACAAGAAGAGACACTTTGCTCACTACTCGGGAAAATGGTTTTAATAGAGTAAGTTCACAAGTATCAGCAAAAGATCATGCCATATTGCAATATTTCTGCATCGAGAAACAGAAATATAGTTTAAATATTGTATGTAGAAATGACTGATGGGCTTATGCTGCACTGTTCACTGGAGAAGATACACAGCAAAAGAGAAATACACATTTGACTGTGGTGTAAAACAGGCAACAGAAGGCAACAGAGTGCAGATATTGAGATTCTAAGTGTCCAGAACACAACCACCACCAAAGTATCAGAAAAGGAAGCAGTTGCAAACATAAGCAATCACTGTGGCAATTTATGCTTCACTCTCGTCACTTGCATCACTTCCCCCCACTGCCCATTACCTTTGGGCTCAGTCCTCTGATCCCCCAGCTCTTTCTTGGCTATTTTGGTTTTGAGTAGCTCTTTGTCCCAGGCAGCGAGGGCCTGCTTTTCTATCCGCCGTATTTCTGCTTCCTCTGCATCCAGGCGGCGTTTCCACTCCAGCAGCTCCTCCGCGTGTTGTCGGCGCTGCATCAGCTTCTGCTCCCGCTTAGTCAGGAACCTGACAGGCAGAGCAAAGACATTGGGAGAACAGCCAGCCACACTCTGAGATCCCAATACCCAGAAGCTCGATTGCCACCGTTCCCAGAATTGCAGTTGTTCAGTTTGTTTTCTAGGATAATACCCACACTAACTACTATCTCCCAGACTTCTGATGTGCTGCTGAAAAAAACCCCACAAGTAGACAAGAGTTCTTTGCTCTGCAGGAAGCAATGTCTGCATCATACTGTAAACAAGCTGTTTCCATTTTTTAAATCTTCAAAATCATTAAAAGTGCTACAAACTATGCAGAACTAAACTGAACAGAAAAAGTTTGTAATTTCAGGACATGAGAAGTACCTGTGGTATTAAACTGGAACCTTCTAGAAAGCAATGACTGTCTGAAAAACGAACTTCTCTTTTTTTGCTAATCCCAATGACAGAAAAATTGTAACCTCAGTTGCCCCACAGTTCTTTCCAAATATGTAATTATAAGAGAAGGTGATTCTGTATTAATAGTCCTCCTGGAGCTTTAATCCTTCTTCCTTTAAGCATCATCTCTATAGATTGCCACACTTGGAATGTTAATTGTGAGCTGACAGTGTCAAGACAGTAAGGATGCAGGACCATTTCTTCTCAGCTACTAACACATCTATCTGGTTGCTGGTTTAAGAAGAAATAAAAATTAAAGCTCATGCTGAAAATGAGCATTTATTTTCTTTCTGACAAGGAGTTCTTAGGTGATCCATGAAACCTTAGAATTGACAAAATTCCCACAGAACCTTGTAGGTATGAATAGGTTTGTGTGTACACATTAGTTCTCTTTGCCAGCTCTTGCCTTATTTCTGAACATAGAAGTAATCAAGACCATAGCACTTAACCTTTCAGACAGTAAATGGATCCAAGTTCAGCATCAATTGCACACACCTCCTCTGACATGCCAAGTCTAGAGAAGAGTGTCTATCAATCCATTCATTTCCTACACTGAAAGCTTTAAGATGTCATAGAATCACTCTGTAGAAAATACATGGTTTGCCAGCTAGAGAGGGTTTGTCAATGGTATAGAAGTTGTGGAGCTGTAAAAGGCAGACTTCAAAGACTTGTGATACTTTGTCTTTGCAAATGCCTTTATAATTTGCAATTTTCCAGCCATCCCAAACACTTAGCATCAAAGTTTTCAAGCTGCAAAGCAGATAATAATCTCATTTGTGCTTTTCAGTCTCTCATGTTTCAAAAAACCCCTTCATTTACAGAGACTGGAATGGCCAACTGACTAATCTGCAGGTCTCACCTGCTAAGGGACATTTCTTGTTTGCTCACTTAGCGTTTGTTCTGTTCCCTGGAAAAGTGAGCTGGCAGTTGATCAGAAAGGTTAAGATTCAGGTAAGTCCTTCTCTAAGACAGATTCAAAGGGCGCAAGTTATGACATGAAAAGTTTCAGAAGCCAGTAAGAGATGCTCACAATCTTCTTTCTCATGGTCAAAACAAGAGGAGGTGAAAAACAGATGCACCTCAGAGTTTCTGGAGTATCTGCCACCTTGAAGCGGACAGATTCCATGATTTTGTGTATTTTATCACTTTCTATAGACAAACATCAAACATCATCTACTCTTAGGCAAAACCGACAGGCTGGTGTCATTAAGAGAGCAAACTACCAACAGTAATTGCATTACAAACATGACAGGGACAGTCATGATTATGCTGTGTCTTTCACCAGCACTATCAGATTTATCCACTCACTCTCACAGACACATCAGTTCCAGTTAGTCCAGCAGATCATGTATTTGGAACTCACTATAGAGGTCATCATGACAATGACCTCCGTGAAAAAAAGCAACTTTTTCTTCTTCCATCACCCACTGTTTGATTTCATCAGAAAGTTTTGCAGTTTACTGGATCTTGAGGGCAGCAAGTCCAGTTGAAGTAAAATGCAAGAGAAAGGCTGAAATAAATGGATTCAAAAGAGCAGGACTTCTTGAAAGCAGATGTCAAATGAATTAACCCAGAAGACCACAAACAGGAGGAAATTTAATGGAATTGCCATGAAAATAATCATCACACAAGCATTACTTAATAAGAAAGATAAGTCAACAGAAGTGATGGGAGAAAAAAAGGATTCCAACAAAAAACCTACAACAAGAGGAGGATCAAAGCAGCATGGCCAAAAATGCAGGCCCTTTCATAACCGTGGGGTTTTAAAGGCCAGAGCCAAAAGGTACCATATGCACTGCCTAAATATTTATTGCAGTCTAGAGGGTTCCAGTTGCAACACCAAGGGTACACATTTACCCTCAAAAGCAGAAAAAAAAATTGCAAAAGCACATCTGGCATCTATGCAGCTGAAATGCGGGGGAGCAATGGGGAAGCAGCAGCACTCAAATTACAGAAGCATGATTTCAAAGTCTATTTCCCTGGTGCTAACATCACACATTTTATCCATGCATTTCAAGTATTAATATTAACCTGCTGCTCTAAACTGTACTTGCACATTTTTATCCAAGGTATATTGACTTTAAGCCCAAACTATGAGGTTTCAGCAGCTATTCTGAAGTAGCAACTGGAGAGTGGGAACAAAGTTAACTGTCTGTCTGCCACTCAGAACACAGTAGGAATTAGAGATTAGAATCCTGGAATGGTTTGGGTTGCAAGGGACATTAAAGATCATCTAGTTCCACCCCTTTACCATGTGCTGGGATTCCTTTGACTAGACCAGGCTCCTCAAAGCCCCATCCTACCTGGCCTTGAACACTTTCAGGCACAGGATAGTTGTTTCTCTGGGCAACCTGTGCCAGTGCAGAGCCACCCTCACAGTAAAGAACTTCTTCCTTGTATTTAATCTAGATCTACCCTCTCAGTCTAGAACTATTACCCCTTGCCCTATCACTACAGGCCCTGGTAAAAAGTCTCTCTCCATTTTTCTTATAATCCCACTGTATATATGGAACAGGCACAATAAGGTCTCCCTGGAGCCTTCACTTCTCCAGACTGAACAAGCCCAACTTTCAGCCTTTCTTCATAGGAAAGGTGTTCCAACTCTTGGATTTTCTGAGGCCTCCTCTGGACCTGCACCAACAGGTCCATGTCTTTCTTGCACTGGGGACCCCAGAGCTGGATGCAGGACTCTGGGTGGGCTCTCACCAGAGCAGAGTGGAGGGGCAGAACCACCTCCCTCCACCTGCTGCCGTGTTTTTGCATGCAGTTGGTTTGCCAGGCTGCAAGTGCACACTGCCGAGTCATATTCAATTTTCTGGCCCATCAGCATCCCCAAGTCCTTCTCTGAAGAACTGCTCTCGATCCATTCATTCCCCAGACTGTACTGATACTGGGGATTGCCCTGATTCAGGTGCAGGGCCTTGCACTTGGCCTTGCTGACCTTCCTGAGGGTCAGCCTGGTCCACTCCTCAACCTTGTCCAGATCCCTCTGGATGGCATTCCTTCCCTCCAGCAAATCAACTGCACTGCTCAGCTTGGTGCTGAGGGCAGACTGATCCCCCTGCCTATGTCATTGATAAAGATCTGGGAACAGTGAGGTAGGTGTCAAACACATTCACTGCTGAAGAACCTCTGGACTTTCTAGGACTGAACAGAGCATGCTCTATCAAAGAGTCTATCACTGGAGAAATATACAGTTACCTGACCAATTGGTTGTAGATATACAGCTGGAATTTGGGGTGGAGGTTGGGAAAACAGACACTGAGAGAGGCCCAGTGGTGAGACGTAAAGACAGAGAAGAAGTAGTGAACAGGAGAGCAGTGTCTACAAAATAAGGAGGAAGAATTTAAAACTAAGATAGCAATTAAGGCAGAAAGAATGAGAAAAGGATAGCATCTAGCAAAGAATTTTAAAATTAATTGCATTTAACATTGTATAGTTAATACCCAACATCTGCAGTACAAAAACTATACACTGTTATGCAGAAGGTTAGAGAACATACACTTACAACACTTTGTTTTCTGGTAATGAAAGACAAGATACTTTCACACTGCTGTATTTTTCTTTAAATTTTGGAAGGAGTTTTATTACTGTGATGCAGATTTCCACATGCACTGGTTAAAGTATCTCAGCTTGATCTTTCTTCTGCTATTCTGTCAATAGAGTGTATTATTGTGTTAAAGAGCATGCTGGTTTAGCAATATCAACAATTTGCTGGTCTGAAACTTTAAACACATTTTCATTCACCTGGTGAAACCTCAGTAAAATTATGTTGACAGTAAGGTCAGCACCAGTGAAAGAGCAAAGAAAAAAGAGATTAAATTATTTATTTTAAAAACATAAACAATTCCAGGAAAAGTCTCAGATATACCTGTTATTCACATTCTAGCTGCTAATTGGGGTTTTTTTCCAACAAAGTACAGACTTGATCTCAGACTACTCATATATTTCATTTGAAGTACTAACTGCAGACTGATAATACCTATTGTTTAAAAAAAAAAAATCTACATAACCTTACAGCTCTGCTTAAAATGGGATTTCTTAAAAGTATTACCATTTTAAGTGAATTCCTAATGAATTATCAAATTTATAGAAAAAACCATGCTCCATTTAGCTCTATCAGCTACAATGCAAGCTAAGAAGCACACTAAGGAAAAGCAAAAGAAAATGAGCATTTCACCAGTTATGGCACAGATTATCATTAATGTTGCATATGCAAGGAAAGCCAGGAGAAAGTGGTTAATTCTCTTTGACAGAGCATGCTCCTGTTCACATGCAGGCTACACAGACTCATCAGTTAAAATTAAAACTGAACTCTTCTTTCATTCTCCTTTTAGCAGAAGACAAATATTAAAGCTGCCTCCTAAGTAAGGAAGCCAAAGTGTTTCCAGGGTGCTGTGGAGTACAACAAATCCAGCACAGCAGGCTTTCCCAATTCCCTCCTCTAGTTCCTTTTCATTTATCATTCAGCTTCTTTCCTTTTGCCCTATTTCCCATCCTGATTCCCCTCAAATGGCAGCTTCCTATCATTACATCCAAACCAAACATCTTACTCTATTATTTTTATGTGTTTTACAAATCAGGACATTAAAAAAAAGATACCAAGTCAGCACTGTTTTTCAGTCAATAAGCACTGCTATCACTACCAAAACACCTGCCAAAGATGTGAAAAAACTGTACAATGAGGAAAATCAAGTTTAAGAGAATCATTTCTGCTTACACAAAATACTTCTTCCTTTGAGTATATACAAAAATCCAAGATAAAACCATAAACCCAAAAATACATGACCATATACATTACATCACACACAACTGTTACTTGTTCTGCTTAAAAGCTACTGTTCCAGCTCAAAGCCTCCTATCCAGCTTTTGAAAAGTATTTTCTGGGTGACCAGTATTTCCAACTACTTAAAATAATAATTAACCCATGATTAAAATATCTTTACAGGCAGAACATACTTTATATCTACTACTATCCCTTGTAATAGTAACAATTATCAATATATAATTCTTTCTGCAATTGTAAATGTTGCTTAGAAATGAAGGTAGTTTGAAAAAATAGGATTTCAAAAACATTACTGACAAAACCACTACTTGATAAAAAGTAGTGGAAGGAAGCCTTGAATATAGAAGTATAGTTGCCATCTCTTTTGTATTAATACTACATCTCAAAATTCATAAGCTGCAGCTTGGTTTTTTATCACCATTTGAAATTTGTTGAATCTTGTGTGGAAAAAAGCTATTTCTTGTGGCAACTGGCAAAGGCCAGACTTTTAATGGATTAGTTTCAAATAAGAATTTAGGGCTTCAAAGTAACGAGCATAGGCTGGTAAAGTGTTTGGGATGTTTAGTGCACTCAAATAATTCCTCCACCAAAAAGATGCAGAAACAATTTTTCATCTAAAACAATTTAATAGGTGAAATCAGGAGATTCATTCTTCATTTTCAGATCCAGGAACTGCACACAGATTTTGTTATTTCCTATGAAGCCTAACAACCATTTTCAACATTTTTCCAACCTGTGAACCACATGTCTTTTCAGTCACATAAATACCACCTCCACTAATAAAGAAAATATTTAGAGAATTCACCCCTAGCTGATTTTGATGCAATCAGATTAAAATTCAGCAGCTGGATAATTAAGATAGAAATCACACATCTGATAAGCTCAGTATCTTTCTGTGAGACAGATCTGAAACTCAGTTACTAATTTTTGCATAAGATAGTTGCTACTCTAAGTTACATTCCAATTCAAGAAAAAAATTGATGCTGTAATTCCAGAGTCTCACTCCCTATATTTTTTTCTCCTTTAAGGTAAAAGGGGAGTTACAAAATACAGGCACCAATTTGACCATTTGACTTCAGGTCTCTCATTGCCAGAGAAACTCTGACAAGATGTGCTGTGAAGCCAGAGCCTGTCCATATTCTTTGTAACTACAAATATCAAAATCTCTTAAGCTGATGTGCTTTTACCAACTCTATAAACTACAAAGAATATTAAAACCAATCTTCTATAATAAAACCTTGACCACATGGTCTGCCAGCTAACAATGTTTGAATCTCAGTATTCATGCAAGAACTGTAGACTTTAAAGTATTACATTCAAAGACTAATATAATTTTATTCATGCTTCCAATCAGCTATTTTTCAGGCAATTCAGATCAAAGTGTGTGTGATATCAACACCATTAATTTTTCTGATGGCCATTTTTAGTGCAGATGCAGGCCAAAACAACTCACTCCATTAAAATAGCCAACTTTTTTAAAAGAAAAGAAAATATAGGTACTTTTCATCCATTCTGCTGCGCATTTTCTTAAGTTTCTGCATAATGCTGCTGGTCTCACTGCTGGAGATTGAGATTGGGGAAGGACTGCGTGTCTCTGCATCAGTTGGAAGTGGGCTGGAACCATTGCTCTGCTTGATGTCATCCTCACTGGGAAGCTCCTGCAATTAAGTGTTAAAATAACAAAAAACCATTAAAAGTAAGAATATTCCAAAATCCATTAAAAATTGTGTTAATTCATCTCACTTCTCTCTAGATTACATGAAATACTACTTCAGACAAGTCTGTTCACCTGCAGATTTAAATTCATTTTCCAACTTCATTTTTATTTGACAGATAGCTTTTTAGTGCACCTTTTCTCTCCATAATTTCTCTCCTAACTGCATCCAGAACAAAGAAAACCCCAATTCAGTTACCCAAACAGGAAACCAATCTTTTCTACAGTACTACTGTTAAACCTGTGTCTTCTCAAAATTTGGTAAGGATGCAGCCAGTTACCAAAACACCATCTTGCTACCTTCTAAAGCAGATGTGAGAAACTTAGCGTAATTACATTAACGCACATAGCAGGAAATTTTGGGTTTAGTGCTTCTATTTAATACTTTGGGGTCTGACAAATAATCAAACAAAAATCAATGCCTGAGAGATGTAAGCGTCAAAAATATGAAAAAGTCATTTGTTCAGCTTATGAATGAAAAAATACCATCTACTGCCCAGTTAAAACAGTCTGTAACTTCTCCAAAGGTATTTCCTTAAACAATGTTCTAAAGAAATTAAACATAAAATTGCTGAGATAAAAGGGTGAGATCATTTGAGGCAGACAAAACTTCCAAGCGATAGGTCCAATCTAAATAGGTTTCCATTCCTATAAACACTGAAGCTGCATGGCCGAAGAGGGAAGACTCCAGTTTGTGTGTGAACACTTACCAGCTTGTTTTCTCCTGCAGACTTCAGTTTTTCCTGCAGTTTCATTGTAGTCTGGCGGATCCGCTCTATTTCCGCCTGCTGTTTAAGGATGAGCTGTCTCTCCTTCCGAGCAGCCTTGTTAGCCTCCTGAAGGCGCTTAATTTCTGCCTTTTAGGTAGAAAAAATAAGCATTAGAACTGTGACAGACCCCTCTCAAGAACACACTCAAAACTGCTACAGTGTCCTTGTTATGGGTTTGAAATGACTGCAAGTACATGATGAAGTAACTAGGCTGAACTTCAGCAGCAAAGAACTGAAGATCAATTAATATTTCAAAGTCTCAACCATGAGATCACAGACAGAGAAGGACCTTTAGAACAGCATGTTAAATATGACTGCAATGCAAATAAAACTTACAGGTAAGAAATACTGCTGGGTCACAATTCTTAGCTTTTATAGAGTCTGCAACTTTTAACAGGTACACAGGGGTTTGAGCAGGACTGTCCTAGAGGGCATCTATTACCTTTTCCTGCTGCAATCTCAGCAGCAGACCACGCTGCCTCTTTCGAATAGGAGGCATCTTATCATCCTCTCCCTTGTCTCGCAAATGCCTGTAAATAGATTAAAAGAAAGAAGTATATATAAAGTAATAAGGTTACATTAAAATAATAATAAAAAAATAATAACAGAGTAATATGAAAAAAGCTGTTTACTCTTTAAATTGAAAAAAAAAAAAAGTTTACTTTTCCTAATCAGCAGAAGGGTATATATCTTAATCCTTTCATGTTCTCCATCCTTGGCATGCTCTGTAGTGGAATATTTTGTACTGTTTGGTCAGACAGGCCCAGTTAAAAGGCCAGTGCAGGCAACAGAGATCTCACATGTATGGGCAGAAGCTCTGCACAGGTAGCACCCTCACCATTTGAGAAAGACAAAAGGAAGGACACTTGGCTCGCTACCTAACAATCCTTTGTCAAATCCATAGTAACAAGAAACTGGAAGAAAATGTCTGCTGAACAGTGGTAGTCTCATGCAGAGAGCACTAGTGGATAAATCTGGCCACCACTGTTTAGTAGTATCACTGGGTACCTCAAGTGGGACTCCAGGACAAATCATTAAGTACAACATGTAGCCAGAATCACCAAATGTGGCCTGAGTCAACTGAAATTGCCTCAGATACACAACAAGCAAAGAAAGGTCAAACTGAGTTCTATACTTTCCTGAATTAAGATATGTAGAGTAATGGCTGGCAACTACCTTCTCTGACTGACAACAAACATCTGATCTTCCACTGTTTCAGTGAAACTCTCTTTTAATCAAACCACATTCAATGTAAATAATCAAAACACACTTATAAACTGCGTTCTGTTCTTTCCAAATCTCAGTAGCAATTGCAGAGATTACTGATGTCAGAAGAGTAGTTCAACCATTAATACTTAATAGGGGAGAGATAAGGTGGAAACAAAAGCTTAAAAAGTAAAAGAAAATGGTCAGCCAGCCATAACATACGTTCAGAGCTGTCTTACTTTTTCTGATGTTCCAGCCAAGCCAGTTCAGCCTTGGTCTTCTCTTTGAGAGCCTTCTCCCGGAGCCGGAGCAGTGAGGACTGATGAGCTGCTCGCATTTCCTCCTCTTTCATGTACTGTCTTACCATCTCCATGGTAAACTTAGAGAAACTATCTTGCCCCCCTGAGAATGGCATGCTTAGCTCCTACAAGGCAAGACAAAGTTGGCATGATTTGATAATACAGATAATTTTGATAATACAGCTTTTTTCCAATTACAAAGTATGTGTGTGTATACGTAGGTACACACACAAAAACAGAAGTAGGAAGGGAAACTGTTTTTTCTCTGAGCTTTGTGCAGACCAGCTTTTTCTGCCCTGGGCTGTGTGACAGTTTTGGGACATCCCCACTTTGGCCAGAGACATAAGGCATCCTCTTGTATTTCCCAGCTGTGTGTTGGCATAGCAGGAGGACTTAATCCACTGGGCTTTTATAACCTACCTCAAAAAGTCACTCCTCTTCTCCAAAGCCACAAGGTAGAGGCCTGGACGGACTGTTCCATAAGTCATCACACTTGTACAACAGTGACATACAACATGATTCATACATCTCTCTGTTCTGAGATGCTCAAAGAACCACAGGGAAGAAAAGAACCCTCAACTTTACAAATACAGCTAAGAACAGCTCACTTGAAGCTTATGAGCTTAACCATGTCAGCAGTTTATTTAATTAACCTTTTGCTTGACCTACCTTGATAGATGAGAGAGCTGTTTTTTCTGGGGACATTTCCTCATCAGAATCATCACGATTACCCCGCTTCTTCTCCAAGTTATTTCTGCGATGACTCTCAGAGGGCAGCAAAGACCGAAAAGATTTTTCTTCAATCTCATCCTCTGTCATAGACTCATCAAATTTCAGGGAATACTCTGTTGCAACAGAAGCAGAATCTGAAGGAGAAATCAGGCAAGTGGTTTTACATTCAGGTATATACCAGGAATGCAATTTTAGTCTGTCTCATCTCAGTAAAGTTAGGGTGGGGCAGAAAGACAGGGAGGTAACTACTCTAATGTAGAAAAATATGTGTTTAGGGAAGAGTTATACTGAGTTAGAGGACACAATGAAATACTGTTATCCAGCTTCAAAAGACCTAACAGGTATAAATCTATGTCTAGAGTTGCTGAAACATTTGGTGTTGTGCCTGCAGGTTCAGCAAGTGACCATCTGGCTAAGCTAACACAGCAGAATGTACAATCACTCTCCTGTGCAGAATCTCAAAGGTTCCCATCTCACTGTGCATCCTCTGTTATTTCTTAAGAGACTACAATTCACCTGGGGCTCAGCCTTCTTTACACACTTTCCCTCATTTATTTCAGAAATTCATTCTGAAACAGCACCTTCTCTTCCTCCCCCCGTACCACCTTCAGGTCCATTACACACAAACAGTACAGCCAACCTTTTTCATCTGGCAGGGATAAAACACTGTCACTGGGCAAGGAATCATCTGCACCAGTCGGAGCCTGCTCTTCAATGCTGCTGCTTGTCTTGTCCCGACGGGAAAGCTTTTTCTCGTTCTCCTTAGAAGATGGAACTGAAGGACTCTCTTGGCGGCTGCTGGTACTACTATGTTATCAAGAGATAATTTTTTTAAAAATTACTTTGCACATTTCAAGATATTCGTATTACATTACTACTGTACACACCATGATTAACATCAGAACAATAAACAACATGCAGGGTTTGGTTTTGTTTCTAAAATGCAGCTTGGCTACTTTAGAATTCCAAGCCTCATCAAACTTCTGATTGTTATTTTTATTCTAGTTTAAAATCCAAGTGGTTTGAAGATATGCATACCCTTTACCTGGCAGTGAGTACTGATGGTAAACCACTGCAAACATATCTTCTTTTCTATTTTAAAAGGATGAGCAAGTTAGAAATTCTGTTTTAGAACTTCAAAGGACTACAGAGGACAAAATTTTTCCAGTTCAATACAGAAGAAGGGCTGTGAGAAACTTTATGGGACCTATCTAGATCAGGTAAGTGAACAGGAAACAAAAAGCTTCTTACCTCTGATCATGAACCTTTGATCTTGAGGACTCTGAGTAACTATCAAACATTGGTGAGTATGTCTGTTTTGAGTCACCTGTCTCCTCTTTACCTTGTGATATGGCACCAGACTCACATTTCCTGAAAATAAGAAGCATTTTGGGTAAATCTGCATTGTCTTAAACCAAGGAGTAATACAGTTTTCATGAGCTTTCCTCAGTTTACTAAATGTAGTAACAGCTAAATTTCTGCTAAAGGATTTCTTAAAGCTTAAACTAGCTAAATCATCCCACAAAACATTTAGATCATCTTTTTCTACTCTTTTATATAGAGTTTCACAGAACCAGTTCGTGTCACCTTTGGTTTACACTATTAAGAGCAGAAAGATGGAATCCAAGTTCTTCTTAAACGCTCACTCATAATGACATCTTAAAATCTTCTGCAAGAATAGGTGAAGCAAAACCTAACAAATCTTACTTCCCCCTTCCCAAGATGTGAAACATGAAGCAAAACCTGTTTGTATCAGCTCGGGCTCTCAGTTGCTTCATGAACTCTGAGTGGTGCTGCCGCTGGTGGTCAAACAAGGTGGTGACAGGAGCAGCTGGAGCGCTGCCTGTGTCCGAGACCTGGGTCCGTGCTAACTCTGTCATCTGAGTACAGCAAAAAAACAAGGCAATGCAGGGAGATTATCAGCATCAAAATGGTTTTGGAAGAGAAAATAGTCATTCTAGCAGGCAATTTACTGATTTATAACAACTGCGTAAGATGTGGGTTTATGATGGTTTGCAATTAATAATTAATTAATAATACATGTCACTTCTTGTTGTAGAGGTGCATATTGCTCTGTGAATACATATTCCTCCATACTGCATTCCTTTACAGATAATAAATTACAGTGTACATCCAAAAATATTCCCAGCACATCTGTGACAGGCATTTCCATTGCTGCAGTCCAGTAACAATCAATGGCTGTTCAACAGAATACCTGGAGTCACTTGTTAACGGGGATGGAAAAGCTACTCTGCTGGCCCAACATCTCTGACCAGGTCATCCCCATCAGCCTCTCCACTAGCACCTCTTATGCTCAGACTTCAAACTTCAAGCAAGACTTGAAGAGATTAAAACCCTACACAAATAAAAGCTGTTTCTTTTACATTGTTTCTTAATCGGTTTCCATACACTTCAGCTCTAAAAATGACAAATGTTTTGCTGTTTTTATCCAAGACTTCACTACCCACTCTCAATGACCAATACACTGCAAGTATTTGAGGTGTCTGAGCTCTTCTGCTCCTTTAACCCATTCTTGTCTACTCAAAAATTATTTAAACTTCCCATATTTGGCAAAATCCAGAACAAGTACATCAGTATAACTCCGCAACCCCACTACTCATCATAAAACCAGCCTTGGTGAGCACCAACGTGTGCACAAGCTGTGAAGAAACAGTTCTGTTCACACTCATCAGCCTTCTGCACTCCATCCCATAACACTGACCCACAGTCATTGCCACTTCTAAACTACGATGGAGTAAGAGCATTTCTTGCTTACTGTGTTCCTTACCCAGGTGTGAAGCAGCTGCTACATGCTGGAAACAAGAAGTATAAAAACTGATAAACTGATATAAAAGCCTAAAAAGGAATAAATATTCTGTATAGCACAAGAAGAACAAAGATTTAAAAAGAGGAAACTTCAAACTCTATACCAAGTCAAGAGCTTTGCTGAAGATCCTCCCCATCCCTTGTTTTTAATTTTATTTGTAGTTCTACCTTCAGCAGTAAGCAACATTGCAACTTCTCTGCTGTTCTAATTTAATTTGCATATGAAACAGATATAGGATCAATCCCTGATGGAATGCAACTCTTGCAAACTAAAGATGCTGTGTTCACTGCCATCAATCTACTCTGGAAGAACAAACTTCTTAATAGTTCATTAACTGGAAGATCATAAGAATAGGGAACAGGGATTTAAGGCTGCTGATTGACTTCTAAGTAACGATGCCAGAAAAGCTCCTTTGAAGTCCTATCATTTGTCATGTTATGAAAGTGAAGAAGTTGTACCAAGAATGACAATAAACAGAAAATAACTTAAAAGGCACAAAAGTATTCACAATAAACTGAAATTAGAATAGCTTTTCCCATTCCCTGGGGGCCTTACCTCACGGATCTGGTGAGCTGCATCTGTAGTGAGCAGTGCAGGTTCTGCCTGCTTGGCTGCAGCCTTGCATGGGGGCTCTTGTCCAGCCTCCTGCCGCGGCTGGACCACCTGCTGCAGGGACTCTGCATGGACCTATGCAGCAAACACAGACAGTTCAGCTCTTCAAAATGTTCTGGCTATAGCAACTGCAGATTTATTTCTCAAAATCTGGCAGAAAAGAGTTTGAAACAGGCCCTTGAGAGTTTCTTTTAGCTGTATTAAAGCCTTTCAGCACTTTCATATGTTCATAGCTTCAAGCTAAGAATACTTATAGGTATGGATTTACTTACAGCATTTTGCCTCTTACACACTCCACATTTTTGAAGGGCAGCCTTACCTGAGCTGCCTTCTGCCTTGTCTCATCCAATTGTCTCTGACTTTCTAAAGCTTCTTGTTCAGCCTTGATTTTCAGAAGAGCCAAGTCCCGTTCATGGCGCTGCTGTTGTGCCTACAGATCAGGAAAACAAGCTTGAACCATGCAAGTTGAATACAAAGATTTGCCTTAGCCACTGCCTCTGAAAGATCTGGATCTACTGCAACTACCTCTGAAAAATCTGGATCTACTCCACTGGTGGTGTCTCATCTGCTGAAGCAGAATTTTCAAGCTACCAACCGACCCTCTTCCTTTTTAAGGCAATGTACATTCCCCGTACTCTTCCACCACAGTGCAGAAAGGATTTTAGGAGACCAATTACTTCAACAAACTAAAACAATCTTGTCAACATAAAGAAACTTCAACCAAAAATATTGTTTTCATGGAATAAGACAAATGATCCACCCTCAGCAACTACATCACATGGCACTGGAACCCAACATCAATCCCGTGTTTTCATTTGTCTGAGAAACACAACCAAAGCAGTCATTCCAGCTAATGGTATATTAATGACACATATTCCAGTATCACTACTTTCTTGGTGTCAACTTAAAATAAGAAAGATAACAGACCTTAATCCTAAAAAAATGGGTATTATGAGAGATGCCTCATCACACCCTGCACTGCTTTCTCTGCACTGCTAACAAAACCTTAACTTGCCCTAATTTGATTAATTTTCTTAAAAAAAAAAAAAAAAAAAGAAAGAAAAAAGAAAGTTAAGACAAGGATGTGTTTTCCCATTACCTTTAGAATCTGAGCCAAAGAAACACTCTCCTGCTGGGCAAGTGAGATGCCCCGTACGCGCTCCAGATCCGAGAGCTGCCGCACAGACTCCTCGATAGCACTAAGGTAGTTCAGTTCTGCTGACAAACGATGCTGCAGCCCCGCGGGGGAGAAGTGCATGCATCCTGCAGGACAACACTTACTGGTCAACCTCACAGACTTTAGTGTCCCACAGCAAAAACTAAAGCAAAAATGGTGTAGCTGCTCTGGAATTAGCATGGTTTTGACAGAAACTCACCGCTTGCTGAGGCTGCTCCTGCTGCAGGCCTACTGCTTCCCAGGCTCAAGTCAGGGAAGGCTGTGTTAGGTTTCAGCCCTGAGGCTGTACCTCCAGAAAAGCCAGCAGGCGACTTGACTCTTTCTGCTGTATTGCCCACAGAATCAAACTGCAACATCTTTTGGGAGCCAGGAGACGGGGAAGAAGTCTGCGTCTTCTGGGATCTTCCCTTGTCTGAGAAACTGACAGTGAAACAAAAACCGAAAGGAGTTAATATTCTCCTAAGTCCAGCCATTTGATAAGACAATAAGGCAAGAATCCTGCTTCCATTCCTATACTCAGATCCATGCAAAAGGCACAGCGTGTTATGCTTTGCACAGGCTCAGTCTGTCTTTAGGAAATGGCCTCATGAGATGGATTTCGTCCCTAAAGCCCAGTTTAGGGTTAAGTTTCTAGAGCACCCTATTTTTCCCTCAAGTATTAAACCTACTTAGCACACACACACACACAGATTTTTTATAAATTAACACAGTATCTACATGTTCTACATAACCAGACAAGCAGTTTCAATTCCTCCTGTTAGAAGCCTGGTGTGAGAAAGTCAGGATGTGATCATCTGCACATGCATTTTAGAAATTTAACAAGTTACTATCAGAACATGGATGCAACTGACTGTGACAAGACACTGCTCCAAGTCTTAATCTCTCTCATAAAATGCAATGGAAGCCATAACTTATCTTAAACAGTTCATAAAATATTACAGTAACACTTCTTGAGAGAAGACGTTTCTTTTTTTAAACAGAAAAAGTAATACAGACACTTCTTAAATTTACTATTCCAATATTATTAACCCAAAGAGATCAACAGTGGCTGTTTAAATCTTTTAGGAAGACATTCTGCTTTCTTTGGCACACCTTAAGAGGTCATAGGACCTTTCAAACCCAGTACTGGATGCCAGTAAAAGCCACCAACAGAAGTCAATACCTCAGAACTACTCCACACCAACATAGAATGAGATATCATTCATACTATTTGATGCTTTTAAAAAAGAAGTGCAGTGAAAACTGAGTGTTTCATAATCACTTTCATTGCACAATTAGCAGAAAAACTGCATTTTTAGCTAGACATAAAGAGGATGCAACAAAAATTTTATGCTTCTTTCTGCTTTTTACACACTTTTCCAAGGATTGGTTCATCTCTCAAAAAGCATCAACTCACAGAGCTGAACACAAGTACAGCCAAAATTGTGTGTGTATCTACTGAAAAGAGCAAGGTGACTGCACAGGTTGACAAGACCCCAACACACTTCTTACAGACCTTTTCTAGAAGTGGGAAACAAAAACTGTATTTCAATGCATAAGGTACTGAACATGACTGGACACCAGGTTTCATATTTAAAATGCAGGGAAAAAATGTTTTCCACACGCCCATCTTACCAATAGTTCATAATTTTGTTACTTCCCTTCCACATGTCCAAAGACAGCCAGTGACACTAACAAGCTTTGTTATGTTTGCATGAAGTCTTATAACATTCCTGTTACCTCATCAAGGAGTGTCCAGACAAGTTTTCCAGTGTGCTGTCTGTATCTGGGTTCTGCTCATGATCTTTACTAGAAATTCTGCTACTTGATAAGGATTTCTTAGCCTGTTGGGATCCCCACTCTAATTCAGACAGTATTTTATCTTCTTCCACAGAAAAGTGGTGGGAACTTCCATTGATAGAGTCCAACCCTAAGAAGCAACAACAGTGTTAAAAGTTTGTTTGGTTTTACGTGTGAATACCTTACCATCCCAAGTCCCAAAACAACTGAGAACTTTTTTCCCAGATTAAAGATGCCTTTGAGTTAGAAGTCTATAAATCCAACAAGCAAGAAATGTAACTTCGGCAATAAACTTCTCTTCTGCATATTTTGTTCACTGCCAAAACTATCACACAGCTTTCATTCCAGCACACTGTCAGTTTAAATAAAGAAAATACAGATTTGATTGTTTAATATTGATAATCAGAATACAGCCTAGCTTTTTGGGGAAAGGTAGAGAATTTTGAAAAAATAGGAAGAGAGAGAATTTAGAATGCCCAATCCCGTTTTCCTCATGCTTCTATTGGCTTTAAACCTAGCTTCTTCCTATTCTTTGCTTATATACTAAGAATGCACCAAGGCTCAAGTTTCTTCATGCCTTTCTAAAGTACAGGGTACCATAAAAAGTATCGTATTTATTAATTTGTGCACTTAAGAAAACTAACTGTGTTCCAAAGACAAAGCACTCAAGCAAATTTGTTGTCACCTTCACAAACATGGCCATAACTCAGCAGTCTATTGGCATTTTCTCAGTACTAGCTAAGATAGTTTCTCAGAACTATCTAAATATAGTTTCCACACAATATTAATTTATTAGAAATTAGATTTATTAGAAGGCTGGTTTACGAAAGGAAACTTTTCAATGCTGTTAACAAGCTCTTGCTTATTTTAAATTACTGAATTTTAAGGTCAGAGAATAAGCAGAGTCAAAAAGAATCTAGGAAGGAATCACTGGATGAATAAACCAATCATTCTATCATTATTAGAATACAGTTTCCAGATATGTAAAAAGACTGTAATTTTCCTAACAAGAAAAGCCTAAAAACTCGTTCATAAAATAAGGTACTCTACAGTCAAGTACTGCACTTACGTTCCTTTTTCCCTCTCTTTTTAGAGGAAGCAGATGAGCGGGAAGATGCTGCAGACTGGGGTCCGGGTGAGTGCTGAGAAGTGAGCTCCACAGACCGAGGTTCATGGGGAGACTTCCTGCTAGGAATTTCTTCCTGAATGCTTGAATTACTGCTGCCAGCAACACTAAAAGGGAGCACACTGACAGTGATTAAGGACTTCCAGGTCCCACCTTACACTGTGCACAAGTGCACACTACCACATTTTAAATTAGAGACAGATGACTGAACTGCACTGATCAGCCCATCTGGAAAAGCACTGACTTTGAAATTAAAAACTATGACAACTAAGACACTGGGAAGTTTGACATGATCTTGAACATACTGAAACATGCTTCCAATAATATGAAAGACTAAAAGATGGACAACAACCATCCTCTCCAATTTTAACTCTTAAGAGCTATTTGACTCCAGACTTGAACAACTTAAGAATGACTCAAAATGTGACTGCATTTCAGATAATCTCTGGGCATAGAGATATCAACTGCCAGAAATATGAGCAATTTTCAATACAGGATTGCAAAATACTTGCAAAAAAAAGAAGCCAGTGCATCATATACTAAATAATACCAAGGGAAGACCTATCAAAAAGTTTAATCAGAAAGAAACCCTTTCTTGCAGTCAGTATTTTCAGTGTGCGAAGAGCCTTTTACCTTCTTTTCTTCTGAGGTTAAGTATCACCGGTATATACAGACTTGTGGCCTCCCCCAGGGTGCCCAAAAGATATAAATATACAAAAAAGGGGGTCTTAGGAAATTCAGGAAGCCATGTAGTAACATGGAGAGTCTAAGGACCTACAGTCTTCAAATTTTAATCTGAGCAAAATGTTTTAAAAGTTCTTACAGACAATTTATGTATCCATTACTAAGGACTGACAAATTCTTACCGAAAGCAATTACAAATTTTATACAAAAATTTGAAGTACTGATGGTATTTTAAGATTTTTCAAATAGCTTTTCTGTTTTTCCTAAATTGCAAGACTACCCTATTGAGCATTATTGCAGCCACACAATTTGGAGAACTAATTTTCACCTGACTACAAAGGGTAAGAACCTTGCCTAAAGCTACCTGTCCAGGCTAAAGAACAACAAAAATTAGACAAAGAACAGGAATACTTGACTCTGTCTTAACCATGCTGGCTGCCACTTTAACTACAAGGTCCTAAGAAATCATCACTTTGACTAGTATAGAACAGCACAGCAGAAAAGATATCCAGCATATTTTGAAATAAATTTTGTATTAATTGTTTTCTGTTGAATTCTGCATTTTTATTTTTACAGGAATTCTAACACACTTACCTGAGGTCACGTGCAATCTTTTTGTCTGTTAAAGTGCTACTTCCCTGTGATGAGACAAAATCATCTTCATAAGAAGCCACGCTCTCTGGAGGGCTCATGGCAGGGAGCAAAGGGTGCAGAAGGGCAGACCCTCTGTTCAGCCTTTCATCAAACACTGAAGTGTGGATAAAGAAGGGAGAGGGCAAAAATTGTAACAAATGCAAACATGCATCAAATAGGCTATAAAACTGCAGGAATTAAAATGGTCCTAATCACGAGTTACAATGTCTTCCTTTGAAACACAAAATCATCAGCCATCCCATGGCAGTTTTAACACAACATAACAAGCACAGTCTTCCTCTTTTTATAAATTACTGAATGCTTTACTTCATTAACGTACTCCAACCAAAACATTCTTGAAGAGCACAATGCTTTACAGTAGAGGCATATGCAGAAAATTTAATGCAGTCATCTTTAAAGAAAACGTTATGAAGGGGAAAAGATTCGAGAAGAAACACCAGATAAAAATCAACTTCTCAGAAAACACTCCTCCTCAGCATGAGGAGCTTCAGGCAAGAGAAACTACTCATAAATCTGTACAAAAAATAAAAATGAAACAAAGCATCCCATATGAGACAGTTGTAAATCCTATCTTACACAGATTCATGTTTGAGACCTCTGAAAGCACATTCCTTATCTCTGAAGTATAAAACGTAAGGAGCAGTAAGACTGGGAAAACAGCAATTCACAAGAGCTCTGAGAAACGTTTCTATATTTACCTTTTCCATGAAGCTGATAATTTTTTGCAAAGATGTTGATGACACTGTGGGGACTTCCCTTTGCCAGTTCCTCCCAGGGCCCCTTGCTGTGTATGTCACTTGTCTGAGTGAAAAGTGGCGAGTACTTCTCAGCTGCTTTCTGAAACTCCTTGATGGGCTCAAAAGCATTTCTCTCCCGAACGCAGAAATCCTTCTCTTTTAATGTCTCCAGCATTTTCAGTGGCAGCTGCTTGTGCTGGCCTCTTTCCTCTTCAGAGAGGTTTCCATCACTCAGGAGAGGCCCTTCGCTGATGGAGTCGATGCTGGACTCATGGGGAGTAACAGCTTTGTTCAGAGCATACGCCTGGTTCTCACGCCCTGGGGAGTCAGCCTGTCTCTTGGATAAATGCCCTAGGATCCCTTCATGCCTGTTAGCACCAGGAGACCTCAATCCAAGGCTGACTACATCAGTAAGAGGCCTGATGGTCTCAGGGAGCTTTTTAAACTCACTAAGGTTGCCTACCCCTGGAAGGTTGTCATCAAAGGTTGTATGAGACACACAGGCACCCAACATTTTTTGAATTCTGGCTGAAAAGGCATGTCCATTTTCCTCTCTCACAGGAGGACTCACAGCCTTTGCCCACCTTCCATCATCCTGGTTTTCTTGCACAAATTCTGAGTTCCACATGGTACCATAATTGATACCAGCACCAGCCAACTTCTTGGCTTCACTTTCAATCCTGCTGGAAAGGGAAGCAGCTGTAGCTTTCAAAGCTTCAATGCGATCTAATTTGCTCTTATACTGGCTAGCAGAAGGCTTTATTAAGAGATTTTGCTGTGCAGCAGTTGAATTCAGGTACGACTGAGGCATCAGTGACCCCACAGGTGCAGAGTGGCTCCTCCTGCTTGCCCACATCGCATCACACTCCTTTGACAGAAGGTCCATCTGCTCCAGACTCCAGTGCTGGGAAGAAGGGCCTCCACTTGAGCCCAAGAGAGCTTGCGGGTGGGAGAGCTGCACCCTTGGGCTCAACCTGTCTGGCTGTACCCATGGAGGCTCCATCAAATCGCTCCTGAAATGAAAAGTCAACATTTATGTTGATGACTTACACAAGTGTTGTTGTCTTAAAAGTATAATTGCCACAAATTTCATTTTCAGGACAAAATACTTTTTGGTGGACAGTGGGACAGTAAACAATTACAGAATGTTATCTAGTAAAAAAATCAACAAACCAAACAACACCACACCTCCCAAATTTGAAATGCCATTTATGGTGCACTCTCTGTTTTAGAGTTGTAACAAGCTGAGGCTTTTCACCATCAGCAGTAAGTCTTTTCCAAAAGGTTCCTGACTTCAAAGGGAAGAAAACACTTTTTTCCTTATCACCTGCCCATGTTCAGAATATTAGAAAACCTGGAAAGTGCCTCACAAAAAACTTTTTCTCTTATTACTATGAGGGTCTCTGAATACCTCATGCAGCCCTGTAAGTGTCATCTCTCCTTTACTATTAGCAATTACATTTTTTCCTTATGATGTTACACTAACAATATTTACTATATGGTTTAGCAGCTGATTCTACACACAGTAGGACATGGCATTCCTGGTGCTTCCTTGAACTTTCCCAGAAGGGAAACAGGTCTCATTGAAATTACTAAGTCAGATACTGAAGCAAGTATATATATATCTAAGAAGGAGATATTCATTATGCAGTTAAAAATGAAGACACACTTGCTCAACAGGGATATTAAGGATATCCATGAAACTTCAGGATTTTTAGTTCCTTACATCTAAGTGTTTGGTTAGGCACTTTGACCAGCAGCAAGAAAACTCTGATAATATACTGAATAATTAAAAATTGCAAAAGCAGCATGAAAAATATAGGGAAAGGCTAGTTCCAAGCAGAAGCAGAGGGTTTTGGTACTTTAGAGACAGTAACTAAAGGTTGAATCCGAGAAAATAGATTAAATAGCAACACTGAAGAAATCAAAGTTGAGAGAAATCAACATACATACAACAAGATACATTCATACAATCAGCTTCTCTTGCTCAATGGCAATGGCAGAGGAAATAGAGTGTCCCAATATGAAATACACATCCCACTAATGTCAGCAAAATATTACCAGCAACCACCATTCACTTTATTTATTACAGACTCATGAACCAGTCATAGCCAAAATTCTCACATACTTTCCTGCATCAGCTTCCTCTTTATTGTGAGGAAACGCTCTAATTGCCATAAACACAATTACTCTCACTGGAACACGAACTCAAGAGACAAGTCTATTTTCACCTCTCTGAGAAGAAAGCAGAAACACTCTCCTCCCTCTCCAAAAGTCCACGTTGCTCACCTCAGTAGCGGCTGCTGCGGTTCTGAAAGGGACATGTCACTGCTTGAAGACGCACTCGGAGGACGCTCTTGAGCCTTGTTTTCTTTGTCAGATTCCCCAGAGGGTTGATAACCAGGTCTGGGCTAGAGATGAAGACAACCACAAAAATGCATTTTCAAAAGTCTGTCAGAGTTTAGGAGCCCTTGCCTAAGTTGAAAAGCCCTTGCCCAGTTGAAAAGGCTAATATCCAGAATTCAGCCTTTACTTATAATAGAAAGATGATTTACAATTACCTTTCTAGTAGGCCTTGCTGTAATTAAAAGCAGCCACCAGCAAGGAGGCTGCACATTGAAATTGCTATGTTTAAGCAAAAGCTACATGTTTTGATTTGTTCTTTTTTCTTAACTGATAACCACCAGACCAGGACAAGTTACAACCTTCCTAACAGATGACCTCCTATTCCTGCAAACAACTGCAAGACATGAAGTTAGTGAATCAGCTGTACCTGTGCTTCCTGCACCGTAGGCAGCTGAGGTGGCTCTTCTAAAAGTGTTCGTTCCAGCAATAGTTTGGAATAGGTTTCCTGTAACCGTTTGGCTGCTGAAGGCTCAGGAGGAGGCACATTCTTCACTTTAGCAACAGCCTCCTTCTGCTTCCTGTAGAGTTCTTGGAGCCTTTTGTTCTTCTGTTCTGTTGCCTCCTTTTGTGCTTTCTTCTCTTCATTCTGCTTCTTCTTCCTCTCCTCTTGCTGCCTGATGATGTACTGGCGAACCTCATCACTATCATAGTGGCGTTTCTTAGAGATCACCTGAGGCTCCTCAGTGGCAGCTACCTTCTCTGGTTTCCTTTTGGTTGGACTGTGACTCCTGGTATTTTGAGTAGGCAACACAGATTTTTGATTCTGCTTTTCCACATCTTTCTCTTGCTTTGTACTCATGGAATCCAACTGCAAGTCATCGAGAATTCCACGTATCTCCATGGGCAGGAAATCCTTGTTTACGGAGGCATGATCTTCTTGGTTATCATCTGGAAGAGCAGCTTCCAGTTTTCTCAGATTAGTCTCAGACCGTACTTTACTTCTTGACCTTTCGGAACTTCTTGAAGAGCTTTTACGGGTAACATCCAATCTAGAATCTGAACCTGTCCTTCCAATGCAGCCTGCAGAAGAACGAGACATCAAATAGTTCAGGTAACAATCAAATTTGGGAAACAGCTGCAAAAAGAAGGATGAGGGATGAGGGCAGATCTCTCTGTAAACAGGCTTTTACTTCATTCAGTGTCAGGGTCCTATTGTGGCAGCCTTTGCTTAGACTGAGTCCACACCCTTTCTACTCTTACCAGCCTCACCAGCTCACAGGCATAAGAAGCAAAGCAGCTACCATCATGCCTTATTTGCCCTGTCTGAGGTTCTGGATAAATTCTGAAAAGGGCTGGTGGAGAATCAATGAATATTTATGATGCAACATGGATGACAGTATATTGTATCTGGAAGAACTACAATTCCTGTTAAACAGGGATGCTCAATCATAGCTTATGGATTATATGCAGCACACCTGAAAAATTCATCTGGCCTGTGGACCACTGCTAGCCATTCCTCTCCCCACTAGCTTCAAGAGGCAAAGACAGGTTGCAGATGATCCATTTTTTTGTTGAAGCTTATATCCCATCTTTTCCAGATACCCCAAGTACCTTTGCAGCATGTACTGCCCCTCGAGTCCCATGCACAGGGACCATGACACCAACAAAAGTTCACAATGCACCCAGGAACAGAGGTTATGCATCCCACTCGTGGCTGTGAGCAAAATTTCCTCACACCTCCCTGGAATTCCAGGTTAAAAATAGGAGTAATTTTGATAAGAAAGTGATCACATTCGATCTCAGAAGTCTGCTCTATTCTGCAGACATGCAGTGTTATGCAATAAAGTAAAATGAAGTCCAGTGATAACTTACCAGACTTGACAGCTCTCTCTCGCCCTGTTCTGTCACTGGATACAGCTCTTCTGTCCTGTTCTATTCTGGGAGCTGGACCCAGTATCTTTTTTACTAGCTTTTGTCCCTCCCGCCAGGAGGATGCACTTATCACATAGCTTCCACCTGCAAAATAAAGAATAAATAGAAGTTAAGTACTAGAGGATTTTCCATGGTATCAAAAAGAAGTATTTATTGCAGTCATTCACCATTTCTGTCTCATTTAATTCTGCATAAGTGGTACACAGCTGCAGTTACACAAACAGTCAGAACAGTGATGTCCCAAGAAGACACTCCACAGCTGCCTCACACACCCACCCGAGCTTCGTGCCTAAAAGTCATGCAGTGTAACACCCGAAACACGCTGCAGCATATTAAAGCCCTACAAAAAGTGATTTTAAAAAGAAGAACAGGTATGCAGGTCTAAAATACACAAACAAGCCTTAGTAGAGAGAATGGTAATATTTGTAGAGCTGCTCATTACCACTCAAATACGGAAAATAAAAAAAAAAAAAAAGATAAAAGTACCTAAATTGTTGTAATAAGAGGAACAAAAATAAAAGTGAGCTATAAAAACCACTTCACCTTCCAATTAAAATAATAGTAGCTAATATTCTAGAAAAAAAACCAAAACCACTTTAAAGGTAATTAATTGGTGAGATATATGTCTTGTGAGAGGCTAAAAAATACCAAGAAGCAGATGTTCTATGCCAACACAAACTCATTGCCCCTTAACTGTGATTTCTGTTCCAGCACTGAAAACAGTTAAGACAAACTCTATCAGTTGATACTTAATTCAAGGATAGAATACCTTGCAGGTGACAGAAACCCAATCAAAATTTTATCAGGATTACTTTATCATCCTACATATAATTAAATGATAAAAACTGGGTATGGTGGCATCTTTACCTAATATTGGGTAGATTAAATGCTAAGTTTATTCAACTCACTTTTCAACCCACTAACTTCCAGTATTACTAATAATTTTTTGAAATAATGACATTAACAAGCTCTGAAGAAAAACACAGTATAAAAAAAAAATTAATTTTCTGAATTACCTAATTCAGACAATTTAGGGGTATTTTATTGCTAGAAAAGTACCTAACTTGAATATGCAATTTGCAGTTGATTTTTAACAACTCCATTTCAGTCTCTACCTCCAAGAGCTCTGCCTAAAAGAAACCCAGCAACTGCAGCATGATATCACCACAGCCAAACAAAAAAGGGACTGTACTGGGCCCAACAGCACTTTGAAAAAAAGACACCAACAATGTCAAGTGAAATCCAGGACAGCAGAATAACTGTTTTGGCAATCCCAACCCTCAGTTTCCAACCCTTTTTCTATTCTTGTTGTTATTTGAACTCAGAATTCTGCAGTCCACTATTCATCCCTTTACTACCAGCACTCCTTACTTGCATTGTAAATTATCCAAGTATTTTACAAAGCTGTCACTTGAAACATGTCATTACAAGCTTCTTTGAAACAGAGGCATCAGCCAAAGGGGTTCTCCTGCAGAACTCGCTGTTCTCAATTAGTTCTGTGTGTGTTTAAAGAGCCAGTGTAAAGTGTCATCTTCCATTTCCAGTCAGCTGTTTAACTAAAACACGCCAACGGGGCAGAACACGAGCTGTGGCTATTTATAGCCTTGGCCATGGTAAGCAGTTTCTTACTGCAATGACTGGAGGAGGATGGACCAGCATGGATACGCCACTTAGAGCTGGTTCTTGTCTTCCAGGGATTTCAGGCCATCATTTTTCACACATTTAATCCATTACAACAGGGCGGGGCTTTGTATGTAACAGAGGGGCTGGAGTTTACAGTTGGCAAGGGCATGGCTGAGAGCCTCTGGGTACGGATTAAGGGACAAACAAGTAAAGTGGATGTTGTCATGGGAGTCTACTATAGACCAGGATGACAACATCCATAAAATATTCTTCAAGGAACTAAGGGACACCTCTAAATCAAAAGCTCTTGTATTTATGGGGGACTTCAACTTGCCAGATGTTAACTAGCAAATTAACTGTCCCTCAAAAACAGGGACACAGACAAGATAGAAATGTTTAATGCTTTCTTTGCTTAGGTCTTCTACACTGAAGATGGGCTAAGGGGATCCTGGTGCCCTGAGCTGGAGGACCACGGCTGTGAGAACGATAGGGTTCCAGTCAATCCCAAACTTGTGCGAAATTTGCTACTCCAGCTGGATTCCTGTGTCTTGGACCTGATGGAAATCATCTGAGAAAACTCAAATTTGACAAAGTAAGTTTGCTGATGATACAAAATTGGAAGGAGTTGGTGACTCCCTAGAAGGTAGAGAGGACTCCCTCACAAGGGGAAGCTGTGGGGTGGGCACTTATCTCCTCTCTGTGGTGACCAGTGACAGGACCCAAGGGAATGGCCTGAAGTTGTGTCAGGGGAGGTTTAGGTTGGATATGAGGAAAAGATTCTTCCCCCAAAGGGTGGCTGGACACTGGAACAGGCTCCCCAGAAAAGTGGCCACAGCACCAGCCTGACAGAGCTCAAGAAGCATTTGTACAACGCACTCAGGAACATGGTGGGATTACTGGGGTTGTCTTGTGCCTTGTGCTCCTCCCTCACTTGGAACTCTCACAAACTGTAACATAGCTGAGTATGATTCCCTAAGTAGGGGTTATCAGCACAGGAAGGAGCAAATCCATGCTTATCACTTAAAGTATTAGTATTCGTTACCGCAAAATATTCACAAGCAGCTTCAGGATTTACAGCATGCATAAGCACATATTTACTCTCTAAAAACCCTTTGTAATAATTTTTAAAGCAGCTTTTTTTTCTTCAAAGGTTTACAGATTAGAGATTACTGCACATATGGAGAAACATAAAACATTATGAGGTGAAAGAGGTGCCTAAGCTCGCATATATTTGAGGAAAAGAAATTGCTCTGTGTGTGACTGCAGTCATAACTACCTACTTTGTAAGACAATTAAAACCAAATATGAAGCAGATGTGGAAGTCTTCCTAATTCTTTTGCTGCCAATATAAAAGACTAACATTACTGGAAAACTAAGAAGCACTGACAGAATTCCACATGTGGTTAATTTCATTTCCTTCTATAAGGTACTGCTGTGGACTAACCTGCAGTCATCATCTTCTCTAAATACTTTAATTTTATTTAATAGTCAGTGGAATTGCCAGACAACAGTGGAAAAAAAAGAAGTTCTCAGTTGGTAAAAGAAATAAACCTTTCTTTAAAAATACCAAGATTTGGAGGACTTGTCAGGGAATGTGTTTTACATTCTTTCAGCAACTGAAAAAGGCACAAGTGGGTCAAGCCAGCACTGAAGGTGCAGGATAGCAACAACTCGAAACATGACATGGAAGAACAACAGCCAGAGAAGAGCCAGGAGCGTCCTGTTCTCTGCTTCTCCACTGAGAAATCATCCAAGAAAACAGCTTTGACTGCAGCCCCTCCTCACCTGACAGAGGAAGGCAACTTGGCACATCCCATTGGCACTGATACTGATATCCCCATCATTTTAATATCATCTCTCAGCATTGCTGACTGAGCTGTGGGTCAGGCTCTAACCAGCTTCATCACAAGTAAAACAGAAACAGGATCCAGAACAGAGCTATTGCTTCTTTCTGTGTTGGTCTGACAGATACCTAAGGATACCTCTCCCCAAAAGAAAATTACATTACAAGTAGTTTCCTCAAGGTGCACAAGGCAAGTGTAAAGGCAGAAACTTAAAACACAAAAAAGTACACACAGACACCAATCAACAACAAAATCATACACAATCCCCAATGCAGCACAATGTACAAACTCACTACTACAGCACTGTTGCACATCTAAGAAGACTTTTAAAGCAATATGTGTTCATTTTTCTTTCTTGGAACAAAACTCATCTCTGAAAGAAGGTGACAGTCCTCCCTCTAGAGTAGAGATAGTCACCTTGTTTGGACTCTGGACTTGACAACCGTGTCAGTTTTTGCACTTTCCGCACTGGTCTGGTTGCTTTCTTCTCTTTGTTTCTCTCACTAGGCTTTCCTTTCACTGTTGAATCCTCTAAAAACAAACAAAAGCTGTTAAGTGATATCCCACAGGGGAGAACACAGAATAACAAACTTGCTTCAACATTTGAAAAACCAGATCTCGGAGAAACCCAACAGAATTCACTGACTATCCCAGATTATATACCTAGATCCATTACTTCCAGTCCAGCACTTGAAAATCCACACAGTATGGAAATTTTGAATCAAGAGCTGTTTATCTACGCATTAGAAGGGAGCAGAGCCACAGCAATATCATAATAAATCTTTACAGAGGTAATTCTCAATTTTAAAAGAAATGTTGACAGTTTAACATGAACAATTGTTGGTTCTCTTCTGCTACAGATATTACTTTTTACAGCACTAATGTTCCACAAGGCCATGTAGTTCCTTCACTCCTGAAACACACGGGCTGCTGCTTCCACATTAATGCATGACAGCACATCCAACATACAAGGAACTCTGTGTCCACTATTGTTTTCTGGTTCCTCTTCTCTAAACAATGTGATCAGACAACCTAAAACAACCAGGATGCAACTCCCTCTATGGACAGATCTGAAGCTTTATTTAGATGCCAATGCTAACCTTTACAGCCGCTAATTTCAGCTGAATCCACTCTCTATGATGTCCATAGGAAGTATCAGAGGCAGAAAAAGAGGTTGTATTTCAAGAACATAGGAATAGAATTTTAGGAGTCCTTCTCACCCTTAACACCTTTTTCCTTACAAAATTTCCATCTGCCTTTGAAACTGACAACTAGCAAAGACAGAATCAATGCACTGAGTACCAGAGGCCTCAGTGACTGCATTTGCAGAACCTAACTTGCCTCCTCACCTCTTTCAGCAACAAACAGCTCCTTCCTGACACCAGGAAAGTGCAGGCTGCTTCCCACCGTGTTCCTATTACAGCAATTTTGTTCTAGTATGGCAAATCCTGAACATCTTTAAGACAAAATTACTGGAAGCTTGGGGTCCATACAACATCCTTTATCCTAACTGCCAAATGAAGATGAAGACATACTCTGTGGTCTATGCTTACATGTAAAAATATTTTTGCTGAAAAGAACTGTGCAGCTGTAGATATCAGAGATCTAACAGATTATTTAGCACTAGAGGGCACAGAACAGTTCTGATACAACTAACTGTACACACCCAAAACACCACATGCTGTAAATTTAATATAGAAGTAACATATGGATAGATAATCTGACAACCTAAAAATACATTTACAGTATATATTATATGCAATACCAGCACTTGTTTACTAGAAATCAGCTATTCAGTATAATCGTTTCATCTCAGAAAGGAGACACGTTCCACAACAGCTGTTCTGTGCATGTCATCAGGACAGGAGTATGGATCAACACACACACAGCTTCTTCCTTTTGCAGGCACTGGACACATGATCCAAATGCGTCTTGAACTGGATGTCTTCAACAAAGCTTTTAAGAAATTCTAGATTTCTATAAACAGCTCATAATCATTCATATTATGCTTTTCCAAACTAAAAAGATAAATGCTAGTGTAGATTAAAAGTCTGTGGAAATCTGGCATTAATTTTACAGACTGATCTGAACAGTGTATTTGCAAAACAATTTTACTGAAAAGCAGCATTTCTTCTTTCTGAGTGATTTCAGAAAAAGTCCTCAATAACTTATCAAATGTACAAGCAAAAGTTGATGAATTTCCATACCAGCCACTACACAGATACCTACATATTTAAATCTCTATGCATTTTCCTTCAGTCTTAAATGTTTTGAGCAAAGAGAAAAGTTATTCTTAATAAGCAAGCTCTTAAGCTGCAAAACTAGAGGTTCTCTAGGGATTTTATTTTCCATTCCCTTCCCTTCCTTTTTATTCATCTGATCTCTTCCTCCGCCCCTAACTCTGTCAGTCAGAGGCAATTCAACCTTAAAGCACTCCACTGTAACCAGCCCAGCAAATAAAAAAGCACACTAGGGCACCTTACTGCAGCTCAGCCAGAGAAAAAAGCTGTCAAAGGTACTGCAATTTTCCTGAGTGAAAAATTAATAAAGATTGTGTCTTGGAGCAGTACATTTGAAAACAGAAACCAAAAGTGGGTTTTGCCCTTTTAATCAGGAAATTGCCTTCATTCATGCAAACAGGTAAAAAGAAGTTAAAAAATTATTCTAACGGAGATTTTTCTTTTTTCCTGTTTCAAAGAAAAGCCATTATTTGCTTCTCTTTGGTACTTGTTTTCTATTAAAAATATTTGAATGAGAGAATGGAGAGAAGGACTTTTTTTTAGTTGTTTTAGTGTTCAGGAAGTTACTCCTCCTGTGGAAAGAAGTACAATATATTTAATATTCATTGCTTCAATTTTTTGTTTCCATGACTTTGCAGACTTGTACAAAATATATTTCTCTGCCTCTTAGAGAAGGTTGTGTGGCTTAATCAATTGCACTTGTGGCTCACCTTTGAACTGGAGTGCTATATCTCTATAAAGCTCCCGACTAATACGGAACCCGTCCGCATGCCAGATCTTTCCATCTGGAGTGCGAATCCTTGTTTCAGCGGGATTGAAACCTGGAAGTAAATGATTCAAGGGTTTAGAATAACTCCATAAGATGTAAATACAGCTTTGTCAGGGTGGAAGGGATGGGAAACTAGGTAAAAAAGGAACTACTTGACCTTCTAATGCTAAATTAGAAGAAAGCAACATACCAGTCTGCCACTTGCTCAGTTGAAAAACAGCAGACTGGGTGAAGAAACGATTTTTAAAAATGTGAAAGGCTTTTTCAAGCAATACAATGTTACTGAGACCATTAAAAAAATAACTGAAATGAACCCAAACACCAAGAGAGCGAGCTTCTTTTTATAGTAATTGTAAGAAGAGACAGAAAGAATTTCAAAGCAATCTACACTTCAGTAAACTGGCAAGAATTTCTTTTCTTTCTCATCCATATATGTGATCAAACCATGTTATCCACCCCCATATTGTCCACTCACAGTTATGAGCCAGGTCCATGCTTTGACATGTTGCTCAATGAATTGAACTCCACTCCCTCACCCCATGTAACCAGCAGGGAGGGGATCTGCAGCTCCGTACCTCTGTATGATGGAGCAGTAGGTACAGCTGTCACCTTCCTGACTTTGGGAGTCACCGTGTTCTCCACGTTAGTGATCACAACAGGTTGCTCAGCAAATCCCAAGTGCTGCCCTCTGCCACTGAGCTCTTCAGAATGCTCCCACTGCTTTCGGATCCGCTCCTTCAGCTTCTCCAACTTGGCATCATGCTGCCGCTGTTTCAGGATTTCCAGCCTATGAGCACTACAAATACTCGTAGCAGAAGAGGAAGACAATTTCAGTTCACTGTCCTGGGACGTGCTACTCTGAGAAGGTTTAGTGCTACTCTCATCTCCCCTGGAGCCACTGGTTTTTTCCTCTTCCAGTCCTGGTGGTGGTGCAACCCTAAGAAATGCCTCGTTATTCTGCAAGGCATCAATTGTTGGTCGGTCATTCAAGTACCTAACAACAGTCTCATCTGCAGCAGCAGAAAACAGGCTGTCCAAGTCTCTGCTGCGCCGATCCCGCTCCTCGCGGCCGACTGTCAGGCGGGCTGGGAGCTCAGTCTTCCCCTCTGCTTCGCTGAGGTCCAGACCAGACAGCAGTTGCTTGGCCTCAAGCTGGCTAGAACTGGGATAAGACAGAGAACTATATATATCCCTGATGTGACAGAAGGGAAGAAAAATTCAGCATCAGAAACACAACTGTAGGACCTTCGAACTCTGCAATCAGCACACTCATCAACTCAATGAGTGACTTCCTCTACCTTGTCTCCTCTTTAAAGGCAAGTTCTTTTAAAGTCTGATCACCTCACAGTTAATAGTGCAGGTCTGATGAAATTGAAAGACTTCTGCTCAAAATTTCATTGGCTGCACTCTGTCTGAAAATGACTATATATAAGGTTGAAAAGTAGAAAATCAGCAAGAAGTAATGTCACCTTTCATTTAAAAAAAAAAGCTTTAAATGAAAAGTGTAGAACTTAAGAGAATCGTAATTAATATATGAGCTGCTCAATTAACAAAACAAAATTGACCCAAGTGAGTCTCCCATGCAACAAGGAAGGAGATCTGCCTCATAGCTGACACTAGCAGTGGAAAAAGAGACCAAAACTTAGATGTCAGGATACTAATCATGTTCTGTGGCCTGTTCTGTGTTCTGTGCCACTTTTTCTCCATGAGAAGCTGTTCTTATTTGAGTTTCTCACACACATGAAAAAGGACTGCATCCTTAGTACTAGATGTTCTTACTCTACACTGTCTTGGTAATACATTTGGGAACATGTGCTGAAAAACTAATGAAACAAAGCTGGAAAAGCATGAGAAAATAGTCTTTTTGGTTCTTATTACTGGAACTAAATACCTATCAAAACCACCAGGTCACGAAGGCCACAGCCATATCAGCTTGATGATGTGGCCCCATTTCAAAACATTTTACTTTAAACTCATATTCACTGAATAAAAACTAAATTTGTAATATTTACTAAGAAGTCCAACACCACATGCTGCCCATGTGGGTGGCTGATGGGAGGAAGCAAACCAGTTTTTGAACAGTTGTCAAAAACACCACTATTAGCTTAAATCTCATCTCAGCATGTTTTCCTTTAATAGTCAGTTATCCCAGCACTAACCTGTATGAAGCCAATGGCTCACGGAATTCCACACGGCTGCATTTTTTCACATTGCTTTCAAGAGTGGTGGCTCGAAGAGGGCTGCGTGAGGACTTCTCCTTGCTTGATTTATTTTGGCTGGAGGACCGGGTACCTGAAGCAGAAACCAAAGAATCCCCTATGTACCAATCTCTCCAGAAAGAGAAAGCTATTGGGGCTGAACAATTGACATAGTTTTTCGTGGGTCTAAGCAGCACTCTCTCTTTCAACAAGCTGATTTCAATAACTAGGAGCAAGGCAGTAAGGACTTGAGACAATCATATTTAAAGAGAGATAATAATGCTTAAAGATTAATTTTAAGTAACTAAATCTGTAAAGTTGACTGTCTTGCCACTAGAGGTCTAGCTGTCTGTTCTTCTCCAGTAGCAGACTACCAGAATGCTTTTAGTATAAAAAACAAGGGCTTATTTCCTATAAGCAAATGCTCTCCTGCAGTGAGACAACGGAAGCACCAGATTTAGCAAATGTCTTATCAGAGTGGGATAAGCACTGCTCACTCACAGTGTAGTCACTGTCACCCCTCTAACCAAGTGACTAGGATAGAACACTGCTTCCTAGCCAAAGGAAAGGAAGCATCAGTTTCTTCTGGGCAGTTGGAGATTCAGGAATAAAGATCACTGGCAGGAAACAACCTGGGGGCAGGGAGGAGAAACCAGGCTTTCCCAGAATGCAGTGGCTTTACGCTGCCTTACACATGATGTTCCTCAATAATGCATACCCTTCCTGCTGTTTTTCCTGCTGGCACTAGCAGAGGACTTCTTGGCATCCATGACCGAATCGAATACAGCTGTGCTGGTGGGACCTACTTCCAGTTTGTTCTCTATATGACGTAGCTAGAAATTGAAGATAATGCAAATTAGAACATTGTTTTCTATTTTTAAGCTACATTTTTATTTTCCCCCCTAGCATGACAAATTTTTCCTTTTTCATGAAGAACAAAACTGTAGGCAAAAGCAACTTCACAAGGCTGATATTGCAAAACTGTATAGTCTTATGGTCAGAAACTACTATCAAGTTTTGTTTAATTGGATTATCTAAATTAGGTTTTGTTGCATAGTTTTGTTCCTATAAGTAGGCTGTTTTGAAAAAATTAATAATAACATGCCATTCAGAGACTTAATGCTTGGCCTGACTAAAATATTAATTCCACTTGGAAAAAAAATCTGTAATACTCCCTTCAAAATGGAGCATGATACAAATTCCACATGTAAAATGATGCTCAGCTACTGAGAAAAAAGATGACAAGGCTATGGGAAAGAGCTGAATTCCCTGAAAACCCAAACCGCTTGGCCTCACTGAAACCAGGTTTTAGAAACTACTACGACATCTTAGGCACCTAAGTTAAGTTCCAACAGAAATACAGCAATTCCAGTGCTCAAAATGGAAAATTATTAAATACACTGGTGCTGCCCCAGTTTCTGACTGGTTTGAGTAAGCAGGGGAGAGCCCTTTTTCCAAGTTTTCAGAAAAATGCAAAGTCACCACTTTGTTAAATAGAAAGGTAATATTAGACTCAAGACTTAGCATGTATTACTGTACTCAAAACTAAGCTTGCTGTGGCAAAAGTTCCTCCTACTGTTTATGGAAAACTTTTACCAAGACACAACAATGTTCAACATTCACATACTGCAACTGCTTGTCCTATTTACAACTTGTTTAAGAGACAATCACTGGGTGAAATAACATTTTGGGTAAAGCTTTTGTAGCCACTAACTGATTTGAAAAGGAGTAAAAAAAACAAACCCAAAGGAAGGAAAAATACTTACAGCAGCCTTAGTCTGAGAAAAAGAAGTCCATGCTGCAGTTAGGTCTTACAGGGCAGAAACAAATAAATTCATGTCTCATTAGTACATGGAAAACAATGAAATAAAATGCTGCTTCAAAACAATTTTCATGGGCTTGCTAATCAAGTTCTTTTCACAACCCAGTTCCAGCCTATAAATCTCCCCTATGAAAGACTTATCAGTCAAGGTCCATCTTAACAGAGCAAGAAAGTATTTAATGTAACATTTAACGAGTTCACTAAGTTAGGTTGAATGCATGACTGCACTTGAAATTAAATCCACCACAAGACGTTTAGAAGGTAAAGTGAAGCTGGTTATCTACCCCAACATAAATATCTCACATTTTTCTATTATACTATAGTGTAACCACCTTTTTTTCCCCCTTCCATTTTCATCTACAGGAAACTAAGCATGAATACATGGTCACTGAAAGACTCTACTCAAAAAACAAGCTGTGACCAGAAGAATTTTGAATAGTAATCTTTTTGACCTGTACACCCTACAAACGAAACAGAAACAATGTTTGTGAACAAGCAGGAGGCACTAATCAATGTCAGCCTTCTAATCTAAACAGACAGCACCTACTCTATGAGCAATCCAGCTCAGTAGGATGTAGTCATGTTTTCCTCTATAAATATTTACTTCCTCAGTTCCCCTCTTCTTTTGTTTTCTAATGGTTCTTATAATCAAATGGTTTATAAAACACAACATCTGTGTGTCAGAACCATGGAGAGTAGTAGTACTAGAGAGTTAAAAGAAATAATCCTTTCCTTACAGTAAAAAAGCTGCCAATTTCATTTCAGGCAAGATGAAACAATACAAAGGAAGAGGGTTAGGGAAGTAGCACAGAAACAACTTTGCTTTGACTCCAGGAGATGGTGCTTCTTATTCACAGAACACTTCAGCTTCAAAAGGTAGGTGATTTTAAAAGAAACTGAACGTACCACAGGAAATAATCAGCAATAATGTCTTCTTAAAGACAAAATAATCATCTTTCTCTACTTTCAAAATAACTTCTGGAGTCCTGCTTTGTCATACTGGAGATCATATGATTGATCTCGAACCACAGCCTTAGCACGCGACTCAGCTGCTCTACAGACTAGACCTTTCTTCCTTTCAGGGGAGATTCTTTCATGGAAGTACTGTAATTTTAAAATTTTTCTGCCCTCTCCTTTCCTAAATTTGAGTAATCACGACAGTAAAAAGCTAATGTGATTTCTCTGGTTAAGGGAGACCAAAGTGCTGTAAAAGTCATCTTAGTGGAGATGAACTGCTGTGATTCAAGTGTCTATACTGCTGTGGAACTGAGCAACAGTGAGGAACAACCGTCACACAAGCCCTTCCTCACTTCTTTCAAGAGCCAACAGTTCCCAATTTCTGTTCCTGCGCTGCTCCTCCTCTACAGCACTCAAAAAAAATCTGTCTCTGTGCCATCTTGGCAACCATATCCCAGGCTGGCAATTGCTAATGCAAATCAGCAAATACTCTGGAGATCAGAGTACAAAACTGCTATCTGCAGCAAGGAAGCCACAGAACACACGCTCTCAGCTTCCAAACTGAGGCAGAAGAATGCTTTCTGTAACAACTCCCCAAGGTTTCAAGCATATCATGATAAAACATCTCCCAAAACAAGGCAATAGAACAGAGAAAATCCATACCTCTGGTAGAATCTTTGCTTTGGTTATGCCTCGGATTTTGTACAGGCACCTCATTTGACTTGTTGCTCCACATCGTGACAATTTATCTACAAAAAAACCCCAGTCACGTAAGAATCAAAGAGGTATAAAGTAAGAGCGAAGGTATCTTAGGCTAAAGAGAACATAACCTTGATCATTATGATGAACGTCCACTTCATCCGATGATTTCAAGCTCACATCATGAACAAGGTCAGATAAGCAGCATGAAATCACAAATGTGGTTACAGCTTCCGCAGTTCTGCAGAAACCACGTAATTCCACGGATAAAGAAGGGTTTGCTTTTGTTCTTATTTGTTACACAGAAGCAAGAACTTGATAAAAGGAGACTCAGAGGTCAACACAATTTAGATCATAGTAACAAGTATTGCAGCAAGCCTGAAGATGTCCACACTGGAATACTGCACACATAGGCCTAACAGAGGCAGAACTACATGGCTTGAATCTATAAATGTTTGGTGAAAATACCCAACTCCACCACTAACAGAATGAAAGTGTCACCTATCTCTGTTACAGAAAAAGGCAGAGCAGACTGCACAGCAGAACACCACAGCCAGGAAAACAGACAAGATTGGTGCTGCCATTGTTTTCCTGTGAACTTCAAAGGTAAGACTCGCAGTGAATCTAAAGAAGTGTGAACTCTCAGCCACTATCACCAAAGGAGTTTTTATAAAGGAGAAAAGGAAAAATTAAAAAACAACAAAAAAACCAACCCAGCATGTGCTTTGTAACACACTGAAAACACTTCTGTTATGGAAAGGAAAAAATCAGATGACCAAAGAATTCCAACAGGAAGTTCTGGACCTCTGAAAGAGTCATAAAGGCACATTTTCCTCTCTCTTCTTTCATGCACTTGCACATGTAATTTTCCTTATTTTTTTAATTTCTGAAAATTTCTTTTGCTTTCACTTCCCTGCACAGTGTGCCACATAAAAAAGCTTTCAAATATAAAGATCGTTCTTCTGAAAAAGGAAGACCAGAATTAACACTATTTACTACTTATTAAAACAGATGGTTGGCTGGATATTTTGTGACAAGAATTTTTATTGTATATGGCTATAAGGACACTCACAGTGACCAACAGCGAAGTTTGGTCCTCACATTCAGTCATATATCTTGTATTTATGGCAGTAAGTTACTCCACAAAACTGCTCTTATGCCTCAAGAAAAACTATCAAGAATAAGAACAAAGGTCTTCAAAAGACCTTCAGTTGTGACTTTCTTTGAAGAACCCAAATAAATGTTTGAAAGAGCATTGAAAAGATACGTAAACTTATATATGTAGGTACACAAACTCACACATACACACACATTAATGAAGTCCACAATAATGCAGAAATTCTAGAAAGAAAGGGTGGGTGTTTAAGTTTTTAAGTATCCAACAGTTATGGGCATTGAGCCAAGTGTAGTTAGAAAATTCTGCTTCTAGGACAGGTGCTGAAGAGCTCGTTCATGCAGAACAGCAGCATTGTGCCTCACATCATTCATGCTGTAAATCATAACACTGCCCTGCCCTGGAAATCATCCAGCTGATCCTCTCCATTGTTGGAGAAAAGAGCTGTTGGGCTAGAAATGTAGAAGACAAGTATTAATAAAAACAAGGGAATTTTCCATAAAGAAGTAATTTTGACAGCTGCTGAAAATACTGTATCATACCAGTATCAGTTTCTTGCCCAAACACATATGTAACGAAACCTACTCAATATGTAAATTTAGCATATGAGAACTTTTGGACTAGCAACCATTTTTTAACGGATTAAGCATCCATCTTCATGTAATTGCTTGGGATTTATTCTTATCATTACAATTACATTGGTATAGATAAGAAAATTTAGTCAGGGACTAGAATTGTTCTTGTTATACATACGTAGATCTACGTAGTTTATTTTAGGATGACCTGTGAGTGTAGAATTGTAACATACTCTATGTATTCCTTAACTCTATATGAGAACTACCAGATTAAACAAGTCTGAAATTGCTTGTTAATAGCTTTCATCCTGACACTAAAAACTGCCAATCCTTCACCTGAGCTGAACAAAACACATTCAGAAAAACAGTGAAACTCGTAAGAGGACACCTTATATAGTGCACACTATACATTGTGATCATCAGCACACATCTGTGAGAATAATAGTGACCTATTCTCACAGATGTGTACTGATGATCACTAGCGGTCAATAATTCTATCTCAACTCCTTCAAAAGTCTCCAACATCCCTCTATAAAAGGCCACTCAACCTCTCCTCCAGGCTGGGAAGAAATCACAGTGCATCCTGCTGCATTTATCCTGATGAATACCTGCAGAGCCAGGTGTAAAGTTCGACTCTCGCTGGCTTCAGAGCAGCCAGCTGACATCCACTGAGCGGTTTTGCTTAACTCAGGTTGCTGCTGATTGAAAAAAAAAGACATGTAATAATAACTGAGCATTCTGGAGCTATCTACAGTTTCAGGAAGGCAACACTGCAGCAGTTTTCAGTCCTGATGTAATCTTTGTAATTCCAAGGGTCTGGGTTTTAGGTGTCCCTCTCCCACTCCTTTCAAAGGGTGGAAGAAATTTATCAGCTTTTGAAAGCCTACATAAAAAGGATGTTGATTCCCACAAACCTTTGAATCCCTACGTATTACTAAAATAACTTCTCTCTATTGCTATAGCTTACATGAATAAGCAGCATTCTACAAAAAACACAAGTACTTGTACAATTCAACCCTGCCTCTGCAAGAAGCTAAACCAGACAGCGAAGACTCTTTAATGCTATTGAGAGTGCAGAAAGGGGTGCGGGAGAAAAAATAAATAAATCCAGACAGTTGTCATGTCTGTTTATAGGACTTGCATGCAGGGTAGTGGACCAGTTAAACACTAAAACACATTGAAATGAATATTGATCAGAGAACAATATTAAACTAAAAAAATTCATGAAGGTAACATAAATTGTTTTTAAAATACATTCTACATCAATACAAAAGTTGTCTCAAAGTCCCATAAATAACTTTTAGACAAAATACATTTTAGACAAACTACATTCTTAAATGACTGCTTCAAATAGATTTTGTTTTGCTAAACTAAATGATCCATCTCTATTTAATACAGACCTTAAACAAAGAGATTGAGCACAAAAGGGGAAATACCAAAGAACTTCTGCGGAGACAGAGGTGATGGCAAAAGGTTGTCTGCAGGCTGGATAAGGCTATGAGAATCTTAAGATCGTTGAAAAAAGGTGGAAGACTGCAGAAATAACAGAACTAATCTCACGGTTATTGGATTGCTCACTGGGAGACAGAGAGTCCTACACATGTCCATTCAAGGCTGGTTTGCCAACCCTCTCCTTGGGTGAATGATTAAGATACAAACGCCATTGTGTTCTGACATTTCAATCCCACACCAAGTGCCCATCTTATTCTTTACTCACATGTCCAAGACAAAAAAATGTACACAAGAGAAGGCACAGCAAAATTGCTACAGATGAGGACCTAGGAGGAAACAAGCAGGGAAATTATATACTCCAAACTCCTGGAAGAAATTGGGCAGGGCTGGGGGATGGATACAGGACACGACAACTACTCTCTTCTACAAACACTATTCCTACAAGACACTGAAGAGAACTGACAGATCCGAAAATGCATGAGAAAGCATCAAAAAGGAGGAAATGGAAACAAAGAGAAAATCACTGCCACATAAAAAAGAAACATGAGAAACCAACACTACATTTAATACTAAACACACCAAGGGTGGAATTGAAAGATACAACAGATAACAAAATAAGAAGGCAACATAGTCAAGAGGACAGCATTTTAAAAAGAACAGGAGAAATGAAAGTAGAATATGCTTAGCAAAGATGTACAAAAATGTGAAGAGATTAAAAACGAGGCTGGGAAAAAGAGAAAGAAAAATGGTAAGAGAAGTAGGATATAAAAAGGAAGAGAATGAAAAAGATAGGAAGGTGAGAGAAATGCAATGAACTTTAGAAGAACTGGCATAGAGAGCAGCAAGAAGAGAAAAAAGAAACTTGTGCATTGGTCCAATTGTGAGGTTTTTCAAAGTATTCTCAGTAAGAATTTTTTTCTTAGTAGCTCAGACTCAGTATGAAAAGGAAAGAGGAAACTCAGAAGTCATTGCACCAGAACAAGGAAACAGGAGAGGAAACGGAATTGTACAGATTCAGAGAAGGCAGACAATGTGACCAAGAGATCACCCACTGTTATTTTCACTAACATTTAGTGGTTATGCAAACTCCCCCCCAGTATACACAGGGAACAGTATTTCTCAAGACTTTGTTTCTTATAAAAACACAAGGGATACCAAACAAAAGAAAAGATGAAGCTTTGCTGAGAGTATGGAATGAAACAAATTATTAACATTGACTTCTATGGGACGTTCTGAAATGTTTTATCCACATAGTGGCAGATTTTGCTACAAACTGAGTACATAGTGCACAAGGACAACATTTCACACAGTTTAAGCTACAATAAGGCACCAGTGCCAATAAAAAAAGCCATCTTTTCTTTTCTTCATGCCTGGGTCTTTCTTGCCTTATTCAGGCAGAAAGTCAATCGGATTATGTGGTAAAGCAAAGTGAACTGGGAGTCTGGTACTGGCTAAAAGAAGTTTTTCTGTTCTTTTTGCTTTATTAGTTTTAGCTATATCATACTATAAGCAACAATCTCCATGCAAGCAGAAGAAGAAGGGATGGAAACACCGGTGAGCAGTTGGATGGATTAGTCTCAGTCTTGTACTGGCTGCTGCTCTCCAGGAGCAAATGGGTGAAGCTGCTCTTGCCTTTGCCTCGAGGAGAATGGTGGGACTGGGGAAAACAAGAACCATTCACCTTCTTCTTACTAGTGGAGACACCACTGGAGCTCAAGGGCACTATGGGAGTTTATACACCCTGTTCCAGTGTGTTCCACTGCATCCACATCTCACACAGTGCAGACTTGTCTGTGGAGGAAATGGACACAGACACAAATAATCGGTTTTAGGGGTGTTTTTTCCTGTTTGCAAAAAATTTTAAGCTTCCATGTATAAATAACAGAGGTGACTTTTGAACCCTAAAGACCCTCTGGAGCTCCTGTCTGTGCAGCTAAAGCTCTGCACTGCTGGCAGTAACAAACACAGGTGGACAGGCACAGTCAGATCTAGCCAATCAAATTGTCTTGCTGAGCCAGCCCACTGAAAGAAATTATGGAAATTATATTTAAAGATGCCAGAAACATTTTCCATGTCTTCTCAAATACCACAGAATACAATTTATTATGATATGTTCAAGTCTGAAATAAAAATAACATTACCTACTCATTTTTCTGAAATCCGAGCTCTTACTATCTTGCATTATCCCATTTAATTGAAAGTTAAAAATATCCATAATACATTGTTCTAAGACTTGTTTTGGTTATTTTTATGGGCTTTTAAAATGTTTTTGATACAAGAGTAACATACTTTTTTTTTGGCCTGAGTGCATTTTGAGAAAACTTTGCATTTCAATGCTATCAGATGTAGGCAATGTACTGACCTTTCTCAGGACTGAGGACAAATTCCAGCATAACAAACAAATGCATGACGTGTTTGTCCAAAAAGTTCCACATCTCCAGAATTTACAGCTGACACCGCAGAATGAGAAAGGTCCTCCCCCCACCTTCTTCCAATGCTCATTTATACAATAAGCCTTCAAATGAAATCTATTTCAGGGACAGAGGTTCTGAAAAGAAGTGAATATTCAAAATCCAGGTACCACTCCAACCACACAATGCATCATGGTCACAAACTTCACTTTAAAACTTCTCCACCACATTATCCCAAGCCTGTAACCTCTGCTTTGCTTCTCCAAAATTATTTCTGCTACTAAATTGAGGATTCTTCTTCTCATGATTTTTAAGTGATGCTAAGCTAAAAAGTCAGTGTGTTCAAGCTATTCCAGAGTTTTCCTGGTATTTAATCTGACTGGCTGCTAATACTACTTGTCTTAGGAATATTTTACCAGTCCTGCTTGCACCGCACCCAAGAGCAAGGCTGTATGTAATGACAATGGACACAATTATGTAAAGCTGATGCAACAAAAAGCTGGAAGTAACAAACACCAGCAATGCTCAAGGAGCTCATGAACATTAGCTGCTCAGAATGATCTAATTTTAGATAATATTCAATATTTTGTCTTGTAATACAAGCAGTAAATATACCAGAAGAACTCACATTTCAGTCATTGTTACTTTGAAAAATAATTAAAATCCAAAAAAGCTTCAAAAGTAAAAGAAATTAAATAAAATTTGATCTATCTTAAGCTAAATTTTAGGGATACTAAGGTAGTACAAAAAAAGAGCAATCAAGATATACCACACATTTTCAGACAGAAGAGCATTTAAGAATTTGAAAGCACGTGTCACTACCTCTAGCTGTTAACCAGGAAGATAAATGACACAAACACACATCCATCAAATGTCAAAAAATACAGCAGAAAAATATAAATACGTTTCACGATTTCTGTGATTAAATCCCTGGCACCAGTCAGCTACTAAATTTGTATCCACACTATAGTGAAAATCTGTCCATAAATGAAACATTTCTGAATCTGATTCTTTCCAACAGTATGCTGAGCATGGACATTTACAATATCCTTTAGCTATGAAAAGACATGGCAACTTGCAAAAGTGTCTCTGCTTCATCACAAGTGATGTAGAAGTGATTAAAAAATAAAACTGGCCCCAAAAAGGGATTATAGTGGTTTTACTGAAAGTGAAATGCATTTTATGTCTTTCCTCTGCTGCATCACGTGCCAGGAGGTACTCTGAGGAAATCTATTGAAATGAATGTTGTGACAGCTCGTGTAACTTGATTCATTGTTCGTGAAGAAATCAGAGTACAAAGGCACAGAGAATGCATCCATTTATTAAGGAGATGCACACAAGGGTTTGCCTATCCATTCACTAGTTCTGGATTTTCTTTGACTTCAAAGATCTTAGCATTTATGACAGAAAATACTCCAGTTTCTAGAACAAATAAAGTACTCCTGCCTTGGCCTCCTTGGCCTTCAAGACTTCACTCATTCCACTTCCAGTTACCAGAAACTGGACATTACAAGATTTCAATTCTTGCAGCCCGTAACAAATCCATTCACCAGAATAAGCTCAAATTCTTGAACAAGTCCTGTCTCATCTCACAAAAACACTCCACTGTGAGGGAGTCTTCTCAGAATTTAGAGGCAATCCTCTCAGCCAAGTACAAGAACCAGACCTATCAATTTTGAGAGTCTAAGACAACAGCTTTCAACCTCTCAGCACTACCATGGACATACGAGCAGAGCAGCAACTTCATCTGCACCTGTGACAACTGCAGGCTGGTTGCTATTTTTTTTTAAAGCACAGTGAAGTGCATGAAAACTTCAGGGAAAACATTCCAAATGCCACATTCTCACCTTTGATGCCTTTGCTCTGAATTGCATTCAGAAGTAGCATCTAAAAAGTGTCTCAATAACAACACGAGATGTCAGAAAAACCCCAAACACAAAAACCCCATGACAAGCTGAACAGCGACCACCAGCTCTGTCTCTGACCTGGCATTACAAGGGCAGAGAACAGGACTCTGCTGAGAAGACTTTTTCTTGATCTAGCTAAATATAGCAATAAAATATCTTCTCATATATAAGTAACACCATCCCATTAAGCTTTTCTGTTTCAGTATGACAACTCCACCTGGCGCATTGCCATGGATCTGACTTAGTGCAAAGTTCTCCCATCGGTGAGAAGTGTTCTTAGGAAGCTAAAACACAGCCAGAATTTCTGTGAGCATTCACTAAGTTTCAATTGACCTGGTATAATTGATTAGTTCATTTATTTGCTCTATTCTTTCTCTAGTATATTGACAAGGGTTTCAGACTTACACATACAAGTAATTTTATTCTCAATAGAGCAGTCCATTAAAGCCTATTATATCATTAGCACAATGATACACATCTATCTTCCAAACACTTACATCTATGGATAAATTTTACACTCATTCTAATCCAGCCACATGCCTAATATACTGACTGCCCTGGGAAAGTTTTCTCTCTGCACTCACTACCAAAGTCCTGTTATCATTATTATTTCACTATACCTGATCTCACAGTAGCAGCTTATATTGATTTGAATAGTATGAATTATACTAGTTTAAGTACATTAGTAGTAGAGTTTAAACAGTCCTGCTGTACTGATAAAGAAGTCACTCTCTGATGTAAATTTCCAAGGTAGAGTTGAGCAGACTAGGCAGCTCCACAGTGATGAAGGAATGCATATATTCCTCTCTACCTTCTCTATCAATCATGTCACTCTGTCATAGATGCAATGCTCACCTGGCTGCATCACAAGCCAGTTCAACTCACTAATCCAGCAGAAAATTAATAATTTTTCTTTTATTGTGGGATTAGTTTTCTTTCAGTTTATCAGCTTGCTGTGAGAATGGTCAAAAGAGGGAGAAAAGAAGCAGCAGCAGAACATCACACTTGCTCACCTTACGTTGTGCAGCTTCACTTACCTTCCACAGAGATGGTAACAATCCAGTGCTGCGTGCACTGACACTCCTGATTTCAAACACAGGCCTAATTGTGAAGAGGTTAGTAGGATTGCAGCCTCATCGGGGCACTCTAAAGGCAATGAGACTAATCCCATTAATGACTTTATCCACAGGTCTGCCTGATAAAAGGAAACTTTTTTAGCAGAAAGCAGCTGTATGTCTCATACAGGGGTGTAAGGAGACACAGAAAGTTCCTTACATCCAAGTCAACAAAACATTCAGGACAGATGTAGCAACTCCAAGATTAGATGCTTATCCATTTAAGGGATGCTTTTACTGTGGTGTCGTAAATTGCCAATACAGTTATTTCAAGACATGATCCACATTGGGACTGGTTTATTGGTAAAGTCTTCCCTGTGTTACCGTGGCAAACTTCAGCTAGGCACCAAAGCTTGGTAAAATAAATCCATGCAAACAAGATGTTTTATAGTTTTAAAATCACATTCTTTCAGTTACCACCACACACAGCCTAGGTAGCCTGCAAGATGATCTACACCAATCAGCAACATAGAATGGTTTGGGTTGGAAGGGACCTAAAAGATCATCTAGTTTCAACTCCCAGCCATGGGGAGGGGCACCTTCCACTAGACCAGGTTGCTCCAAGCCTCATCCAATCCAGTCTTGAACACTTCCAGGGATGGGGAAGCCACAGCTTCTCTGGGCAATCTGTACCAGTGCCTCACCACGCTCACAGGGAAGAATTTCTTCCCAATATCTAATCTAAACCTACTCTCTCATTTGAAGCTATTCCCCCTTGTCCTATCACTACAGTTCCTGATGAAGTGCCCCTCTATGGCTTCCTTGTAGGTCCTCAAATACTGGAAGATCCTATGAGATCTCCATGCAACCTTCTCTTCTCCAGGCTGAACAGCCCCAACTTTCTCAGCCTGTCCTCATAGCGGGGGTGCTCCAGTCCCCTTACCAACTTTGTGGCCTCCTCTAGACTTGCTCTAGCAGCTCCACGTCCTTTTTATGCTGGGGACACCAGAATTGTATGCAGCACCTCAGGTGAGGTCTCACAAGAGCAGAGTAGACGAGCATAGTCTCCTCCCTTGACCTGCTGCCCACGCTCCTTTGGATGCACATCATTTCCACAGTACCCTGACCCCTTGCAGAAATGCGCCATTACTACATGAATTAAGTTGCTCTCTTTAGTGGGTGCAAGATATCTTTTGTTCAAAGTAGCGACACTCACAGAAACCGAAGCCTTCCGACAGTTTACAGTGTTCACATGGCCACACCCGCAGTTGCATTTAATTATCTGAAGCATTACCTAATGAAACTGTTGCAGCAACCAGAAATAAAGCGAGAGAGAGCAAAACTTACCCTGTCTGTGCAGACAGTCTGACAGAACACTTAGAACTTAAATGCAAAGCAACGAATCACTTAGAGCTCCACAAGTTTGTCCCACAAACACTTCTGGTCACCGTACTTTGAGTTTTCAAAACCAGTACAACAGTTGAAGCAGCATAACACAACAAAAAAAAAGCCCAGAACTCACTAGTCAAGTGTTAAATTCTCTATTGCAAGACACTGGATTGTTCACCTACACCATGAAACTATTTGACAGACAAACCTCTACCTGCAAACTTACACAATGTGCCAAGAGATGCTTGGCTACTGAGCTGCAGCTTATATCCAGAGACAGAATTAGAGAATCGTCAAGGTTGGAATAGACCTTCAAGATCATCAAGTCCAAGCATTCACCGACTGTATCCCTCAAACCACATTGCCCAGCGCCAGATCCAGACACATCCTTAAACGCTTCCAGGGATGGTGACTCCACCACCTCCCTGGGCAACCTATTCCAGTGCCTGACCACCCTAACTATTCCACAAAAACTACACCGACAGCAGGAAATATACCACAGAAAACTGCATCCCCAGGAAAAAAAAAAAAGCCACAGTCATACTCGCATAAAAGCCTTTATGCCACCAACAGGCAAAGTGAATGGCACCGATGAAGTAAGAGAACGCACGGGGCAGATGTTCCCGGGGATGTGGGGAGGACTTTCAGCGGGCAGACACGGAGCGATGCCGCAGTGCCGGGGCAGGACGCCCTGGCACAGCACAGACACGAGCCGAAAGCACATTTAAACTTTAAAAGCGCCGTCCCGGTGCTGGGGGCGGCTCCGAGGGTTGCGGGGCCGGCCGGGCTCTGTTTCTCCGCAGAAACACCCGGGGTTGGCGGTTTCCCCACACAACGAGAAAAGACAACAGCGACACGGAGCTCCCCGACCCCCTCCCCTCTTCCGCCACCCCCCCGTACGACAAGCAGCAGAAAACAAATTAAAACTAGAAAAAGAAAGAGACTTAACGGGTGAGGCGGGTGCCGCGGGGGCGCTGGAGCCGGGCGGAGCGGCCGAGCCAAGTGACAGCCGGCAGCTCCTCGGGCCGGGCCCGCCCCGGCCCCACCTCGCCCGACGCCCCGGCGGGGCGGCACCGCTGGCCAAACGCGGCCTGGGGC